>CAKAJI010000224.1:0-56255 GCA_916610255.1 Lasioglossum lativentre | reverse complement strand
ATACACTGTATATTACGTTATATCACATGGTATTTTCTATGATACACTGCATATTACGTTATATTATAAGGTATTTTCAATGATACACTGCATATTACGATATGATATAAGGTATTTTCAATGATACACTTCATATTACGTTATATTATAAGGTATTTACAATGATACACTGGATATTACGCTATATTATAAGGTATTTTCAACGATACACTGCATGTTACGCTATATTGTAAGGTATTTTCAATGATACACTGTATATTACGTTATATTATAAGGTATCTTCAATGATAAACTACAAATTACGATATAATATAAGGTATTTCCAATGATACACTGCATATTACGTTATATTATAAGGTATTTTCAATGATACACTGTATATTACGTTATATTACATGGTATTTTCTATGATACACTCCATATTACGTTATATTATAAGGTATTTTCAATGATACACTGCATATTACGTTATATTATAAGGTATTTTCAAAGATACACTACAAATTACGATATGTTATAAGGTATTTTCAATGATACACTGCATATTACGTTATATTATAAGGTATTTTCAATGATACACTGCATATTACGTTATATTATAAGGTATTTTCAATGATACACTGCATATTACGTTATATTATAAGGTATTTTCAATGATACACTGCATATTACGTTATATTATAAGGTATTTTCAATGATTAACTACGATATATTAGAAGGTATTTTCAATGATACACTGAATATTACGTTATATTATAAGGTATGTTCAATGATAAACTACGATATATTAGAAGGTATTTTCAATGATACACTGCATATTACGTTATATTATAAGGTATTTTCAATGATACACTGTATATTACGTTATATTACATGGTATTTTCAATGATAAACTACGATATATTAGAAGGTATTTTCAAAGATACACTACAAATTACGATATGTTATAAGGTATTTTCAATGATACACTGCATATTACGTTATATTATAAGGTATTTTCAATGATACACTGCATATTACGATATGTTATAAGGTATTTTCAATGATACACTGTATATTACGTTATATTATAAGGTATTTTCAATGATACACTGCATATTACGTTATATTATAAGGTATTTTCAATGATTAACTACGATATATTAGAAGGTATTTTCAATGATACACTGAATATTACGTTATATTATAAGGTATTTTCAATGATAAACTACGATATATTAGAAGGTATTTTCAATGATACACTGCATATTACGTTATATTATAAGGTATTTTCAATGATAAACTACGATATATTAGAAGGTATTTTCAATGATACACTGCATATTACGTTATATTATAAGGTATTTTCAATGATACACTGTATATTACGTTATATTACATGGTATTTTCTATGATACACTCCATATTACGTTATATTATAAGGTATTTTCAATGATACACTGCATATTACGTTATATTATAAGGTATTTTCAAAGATACACTACAAATTACGATATGTTATAAGGTATTTTCAATGATACACTGCATATTACGTTATATTACATGGTATTTTCTATGATACACTGCATATTACGTTATATTATAAGGTATTTTCAATGATACACTGCATATTACGTTATATTATAAGGTATTTTCAATGACACACTGCATATTACGATATGATATAAGGTATTTTCAATGATACACTGGATATTACGCTATATTATAAGGTATTTTCAACGATACACTGCATGTTACGCTATATTGTAAGGTATTTTCAATGATACACTGTATATTACGTTATATTATAAGGTATTTTCAAAGATACACTACAAATTACGATATGTTATAAGGTATTTTCAATGATACACTGCATATTACGTTATATTATAAGGTATTTTCAATGATACACTGTATATTACGTTATATTACATGGTATTTTCTATGATACACTCCATATTACGTTATATTATAAGGTATTTTCAATGATACACTGCATATTACGTTATATTATAAGGTATTTTCAAAGATACACTACAAATTACGATATGTTATAAGGTATTTTCAATGATACACTGCATATTACGTTATATTATAAGGTATTTTCAATGATACACTACATATTACGATATGTTATAAGGTATTTTCAATGATACACTGTATATTACGTTATATTATAAGGTATTTTCAATGATACACTGCATATTACGTTATATTATAAGGTATTTTCAATGATTAACTACGATATATTAGAAGGTATTTTCAATGATACACTGAATATTACGTTATATTATAAGGTATGTTCAATGATAAACTACGATATATTAGAAGGTATTTTCAATGATACACTGCATATTACGTTATATTATAAGGTATTTTCAATGATACACTGCATATTACGTTATATTATAAGGTATTTTCAATGATAAACTACGATATATTAGAACGTATTTTCAAAGATACACTACAAATTACGATATGTTATAAGGTATTTTCAATGATACACTGCATATTACGTTATATTATAAGGTATTTTCAATGATACACTGCATATTACGTTATATTATAAGGTATTTTCAATGATACACTGTATATTACGTTATATTATAAGGTATTTTCAATGATACACTGCATATTACGTTATATTATAAGGTATTTTCAATGATTAACTACGATATATTAGAAGGTATTTTCAATGATACACTGAATATTACGTTATATTATAAGGTATGTTCAATGATAAACTACGATATATTAGAAGGTATTTTCAATGATACACTGCATATTACGTTATATTATAAGGTATTTTCAATGATAAACTACGATATATTAGAAGGTATTTTCAATGATACACTGCATATTACGTTATATTATAAGGTATTTTCAATGATACACTGTATATTACGTTATATTACATGGTATTTTCTATGATACACTCCATATTACGTTATATTATAAGGTATTTTCAATGATACACTGCATATTACGTTATATTATAAGGTATTTTCAAAGATACACTACAAATTACGATATGTTATAAGGTATTTTCAATGATACACTGCATATTACGTTATATTACATGGTATTTTCTATGATACACTCCATATTACGTTATATTATAAGGTATTTTCAATGATACACTGCATATTACGATATGATATAAGGTATTTTCAATGATACACTGGATATTACGCTATATTATAAGGTATTTTCAACGATACACTGCATGTTACGCTATATTGTAAGGTATTTTCAATGATACACTGTATATTACGTTATATTATAAGGTATTTTCAAAGATACACTACAAATTACGATATGTTATAAGGTATTTTCAATGGTACACTGCATATTACGTTATATTACATGGTATTTTCAATGATACACTGGATATTACGCTATATTATATGGTATTTTCAACGATACACTGCATGTTACGCTATATTGTAAGGTATTTTCAATGATACACTGTATATTACGTTATATTATAAGGTATTTTCAAAGATACACTACAAATTACGATATGTTATAAGGTATTTTCAATGATACACTGCATATTACGTTATATTACATGGTATTTTCAATGATACACTGTATATTACGTTATATTATAAGGTATTTT
The DNA here is from genome assembly GCA_916610255.1 of Lasioglossum lativentre. NCBI lineage: Eukaryota > Metazoa > Arthropoda > Insecta > Hymenoptera > Halictidae > Lasioglossum > Lasioglossum lativentre. Next base: position 52,654 of record CAKAJI010000224.1, on the reverse strand, counting down.
CAAAGATACAATACAAATTACGATATGTTATAAGGTATTTTCAATGATACACTGCATATTACGTTATATTATAAGGTATTTTCAATGATACACTGTATATTACGTTATATTACATGGTATTTTCAATGATAAACTACGATATATTAGAAGGTATTTTCAATGATACACTGCATATTACGTTATATTATAAGGTATGTTCAATGATAAACTACGATATATTAGAAGGTATTTTCAATGATACACTGCATATTACGTTATATTATAAGGTATTTTCAATGATAAACTACGATATATTAGAAGGTATTTTCAATGATACACTGCATATTACGTTATATTATAAGGTATTTTCAATGATACACTGTATATTACGTTATATTACATGGTATTTTCTATGATATACTGCATATTACGTTATATTATAAGGTATTTTCAATGATACACTACATATTACGTTATATTATAAGGTATTTTCAATGATACACTGCATATTACGTTATATTATAAGGTATTTTCAATGATAAACTACCATATATTAGAAGGTATTTTCAATGAGACACTGCATATTACGTTATTTTATAAGGTATTTTCAACGATACACTGTATATTACGTTATATTACATGGTATTTTCTATGATACACTGCATATTACGTTATATTATAAGGTATTTTCAATGATACACTGCATATTACGTTATATTATAAGGTATTTTCAATGATACACTGCATATTACGTTATATTACAAGGTATTTTCAATGATACACTGCATATTACGTTATATTATAAGGTATTTTCAATGATACACTGGATATTACGCTGTATTATAAGGTATTTTCATTGATATACTGCATATTACGATATATTAGAAGGTTTTTTCAATGATACACTGCATATTACGTTATATTATAAGGTATTTTCAATGATACACTGTATATTACGTTATATTACATGGTATTTTCTATGATACACTGCATATTACGTTATATTATAAGGCATTTTCAATGATACACTGCATATTACGTTATATTATAAGGTATTTTCAATGATAAACTACGATATATTAGAAGGTATTTTCAATGATACACTGCATATTACGTTATATTATAAGGTATTTTCAACGATACACTGTATATTACGTTATATTACATGGTATTTTCTATGATACACTGCATATTACGTTATATTATAAGGTATTTTCAATGATACACTGCATATTACGTTATATTATAAGGTATTTTCAATGATACACTGCATATTACGTTATATTATAAGGTATTTTCAATGATACACTGCATATTACGTTATATTATAAGGTTATTTGCAATGAAACACTGTATGTTACGTTATATTAAAAGGTATTTTCAATGATGCACTGTATATTACGTTATATTATAAGGAATTTTCAATGATACACTGCATATTACGTTATATTATAAGGTTATTTGCAATGAAACACTGCATATTACGTTATATTATAAGGAATTTTCAATGATAAACTACGATATAATATAAGGTATTTTCAATGATACACTACATATTACGTCATATTATAAGTTATTTCCAATGATACAATGCAAATTACGTTATATTATAAGGTATTTTCAATGATAAACTACGAAATATTATAAGGTATTTTCAATGATACACTGCATATTTCGTTATATTATAAGGCATTTTCAATGATACACTGCATATTACGTTTTATTATAAGGTGTTTTCAATGATACACTGCATATTACGTTATATTATAAGGTATTTTCAATGATACACTACAAATTACGATATATTATAAGGTATTTTCAATGATAAACTACAAATTACGATATATTATAAGGTATCTTCAATGATAAACTACAAATTACGATATAATATAAGGTATTTCCAATGATACACTACATATTACGTCATATTATAAGTTATTTCCAATGATAGAATGCAAATTACGTTATGTTATAAGGTATTTACAATGATAAACTACATATTACGATATATTATAAGGTATTTTCAATGATATACTGTATATTACGTTGTAGTATAAGGTATTTTCAATGATACACTGCATATTACGTCATATTAGATGGTATTGCCAATGATACACTGCATATTACGTTATATTATAAGGTATTTCCAATGATAAACTACATATTACGATATATTGTTAGGTATTTTCAATGATACACTGCATATTACGTTATATTATAAGGTTATTTGCAATGAAACACTGTATGTTACGTTATATTAAAAGGTATTTTCAATGATGCACTGCATATTGCGTTATATTATAAGGAATTTTCAATGATACACTGCATATTACGTTATATTATAAGGTTATTTGCAATGAAACACTGCATATTACGTTATATTATAAGGAATTTTCAATGATAAACTACGATATAATATAAGGTATTTTCAATGATACACTACATATTACGTCATATTATAAGTTATTTCCAATGATACAATGCAAATTACGTTATATTATAAGGAATTTTCAATGATAAACTACGATATATTATAAGGTATTTTCAATGATACACTGCATATTTCGTTATATTATAAGGCATTTTCAATGATACACTGCATATTACGTTTTATTATAAGGTGTTTTCAATGATACACTGCATATTACGTTATATTATAAGGTATTTTCAATGATACACTACAAATTACGATATATTATAAGGTATTTTCAATGATAAACTACAAATTACGATATATTATAAGGTATCTTCAATGATAAACTACAAATTACGATATAATATAAGGTATTTTCAATGATACACTACATATTACGTCATATTATAAGTTATTTCCAATGATACAATGCAAATTACGTTATATTATAAGGAATTCTCAATTATAAACTACGATATATTAGAAGGTATTTTCAATGATACACTGCATATTACGTCATATTATAAGGAATTTTCAACGATACACTGCATGTTACGCTATATTGTAAGGTATTTTCAATGATACACTGTATATTACGTTATATTATAAGGTATTTTCAAAGATACACTACAAATTACGATATGTTATAAGGTATTTTCAATGATACACTGAATATTACGTTATATTATAAGGTATTTTCAATAATACACTGTATATTACGTTATATTACATGGTATTTTCAATGAAAAACTACGATATATTACAAGGTATTTTCAATGATACACTGCATATTACGTTATATTATAAGGTATTTTCAATGATACACTGCATATTACGTTATATTATAAGGTATTTTCAATGATAAACTACGATATATTAGAAGGTATTTTCAATGATACACTACATATTACGTTATATTATAAGGTATTTTCAATGATACACTGTATATTACGTTATATTACATGGTATTTTCTATGATACACTGCATATTACGTTATATTATAAGGTATTTTCAATGATACACTGCATATTACGATATGATATAAGGTATTTTCAATGATACACTGTATATTACGTTATATTATAAGGTATTTTCAATGATACACTGCATATTACGTTATATTATAAGGTATTTTCAATGATTAACTACGATATATTAGAAGGTATTTTCAATGATACACTGAATATTACGTTATATTATAAGGTATGTTCAATGATAAACTACGATATATTAGAAGGTATTTTCAATGATACACTGCATATTACGTTATATTATAAGGTATTTTCAAAGATACACTGTATATTACGATATGTTATAAGGTATTTTCAATGATACACTGCATATTACGTTATATTATAAGGTATTTTCAATGATACACTACATATTACGATATGTTATAAGGTATTTTCAATGATACACTGTATATTACGTTATATTATAAGGTATTTTCAATGATACACTGCATATTACGTTATATTATAAGGTATTTTCAATGATTAACTACGATATATTAGAAGGTATTTTCAATGATACACTGAATATTACGTTATATTATAAGGTATGTTCAATGATAAACTACGATATATTAGAAGGTATTTTCAATGATACACTGCATATTACGTTATATTATAAGGTATTTTCAATGATACACTGTATATTACGTTATATTACATGGTATTTTCAATGATAAACTACGATATATTAGAAGGTATTTTCAAAGATACACTACAAATTACGATATATTATAAGGTATTTTCAATGATACACTGCATATTACGTTATATTATAAGGTATTTTCAATGATACACTGCATATTACGATATGTTATAAGGTATTTTCAATGATACACTGTATATTACGTTATATTATAAGGTATTTTCAATGATACACTGCATATTACGTTATATTATAAGGTATTTTCAATGATTAACTACGATATATTAGAAGGTATTTTCAATGATACACTGAATATTACGTTATATTATAAGGTATGTTCAATGATAAACTACGATATATTAGAAGGTATTTTCAATGATACACTGCATATTACGTTATATTATAAGGTATTTTCAATGATAAACTACGATATATTAGAAGGTATTTTCAATGATACACTGCATATTACGTTATATTATAAGGTATTTTCAATGATACACTGTATATTACGTTATATTACATGGTATTTTCTATGATACACTCCATATTACGTTATATTATAAGGTATTTTCAATGATACACTGCATATTACGTTATATTATAAGGTATTTTCAAAGATACACTACAAATTACGATATGTTATAAGGTATTTTCAATGATACACTGCATATTACGTTATATTACATGGTATTTTCTATGATACACTCCATATTACGTTATATTATAAGGTATTTTCAATGATACACTGCATATTACGATATGATATAAGGTATTTTCAATGATACACTGGATATTACGCTATATTATAAGGTATTTTCAACGATACACTGCATGTTACGCTATATTGTAAGGTATTTTCAATGATACACTGTATATTACGTTATATTATAAGGTATTTTCAAAGATACACTACAAATTACGATATGTTATAAGGTATTTTCAATGATACACTGGATATTACGCTGTATTATAAGGTATTTTCATTGATATACTGCATATTACGATATATTAGAAGGTTTTTTCAATGATACACTGCATATTACGTTATATTATAAGGTATTTTCAATGATACACTGTATATTACGTTATATTACATGGTATTTTCAATGATAAACTACGATATATTAGAAGGTATTTTCAATGATACACTGCATATTACGTTATATTATAAGGTATGTTCAATGATAAACTACGATATATTAGAAGGTATTTTCAATGATACACTGCATATTACGTTATATTATAAGGTATTTTCAATGATAAACTACGATATATTAGAAGGTATTTTCAATGATACACTGCATATTACGTTATATTATAAGGTATTTTCAATGATACACTGTATATTACGTTATATTACATGGTATTTTCTATGATATACTGCATATTACGTTATATTATAAGGTATTTTCAATGATACACTACATATTACGTTATATTATAAGGTATTTTCAATGATACACTGCATATTACGTTATATTATAAGGTATTTTCAATGATAAACTACCATATATTAGAAGGTATTTTCAATGAGACACTGCATATTACGTTATTTTATAAGGTATTTTCAACGATACACTGTATATTACGTTATATTACATGGTATTTTCTATGATACACTGCATATTACGTTATATTATAAGGTATTTTCAATGATACACTGCATATTACGTTATATTATAAGGTATTTTCAATGATACACTGCATATTACGTTATATTACAAGGTATTTTCAATGATACACTGCATATTACGTTATATTATAAGGTATTTTCAATGATACACTGGATATTACGCTGTATTATAAGGTATTTTCATTGATATACTGCATATTACGATATATTAGAAGGTTTTTTCAATGATACACTGCATATTACGTTATATTATAAGGTATTTTCAATGATACACTGTATATTACGTTATATTACATGGTATTTTCTATGATACACTGCATATTACGTTATATTATAAGGCATTTTCAATGATACACTGCATATTACGTTATATTATAAGGTATTTTCAATGATAAACTACGATATATTAGAAGGTATTTTCAATGATACACTGCATATTACGTTATATTATAAGGTATTTTCAACGATACACTGTATATTACGTTATATTACATGGTATTTTCTATGATACACTGCATATTACGTTATATTATAAGGTATTTTCAATGATACACTGCATATTACGTTATATTATAAGGTATTTTCAATGATACACTGCATATTACGTTATATTATAAGGTATTTTCAATGATACACTGCATATTACGTTATATTATAAGGTTATTTGCAATGAAACACTGTATGTTACGTTATATTAAAAGGTATTTTCAATGATGCACTGTATATTACGTTATATTATAAGGAATTTTCAATGATACACTGCATATTACGTTATATTATAAGGTTATTTGCAATGAAACACTGCATATTACGTTATATTATAAGGAATTTTCAATGATAAACTACGATATAATATAAGGTATTTTCAATGATACACTGCATATTACGTCATATTATAAGTTATTTCCAATGATACAATGCAAATTACGTTATATTATAAGGTATTTTCAATGATAAACTACGAAATATTATAAGGTATTTTCAATGATACACTGCATATTTCGTTATATTATAAGGCATTTTCAATGACACACTGCATATTACGTTTTATTATAAGGTGTTTTCAATGATACACTGCATATTACGTTATATTATAAGGTATTTTCAATGATACACTACAAATTACGATATATTATAAGGTATTTTCAATGATAAACTACAAATTACGATATATTATAAGGTATCTTCAATGATAAACTACAAATTACGATATAATATAAGGTATTTCCAATGATACACTACATATTACGTCATATTATAAGTTATTTCCAATGATAGAATGCAAATTACGTTATGTTATAAGGTATTTACAATGATAAACTACATATTACGATATATTATAAGGTATTTTCAATGATATACTGTATATTACGTTGTAGTATAAGGTATTTTCAATGATACACTGCATATTACGTCATATTAGATGGTATTGCCAATGATACACTGCATATTACGTTATATTATAAGGTATTTCCAATGATAAACTACATATTACGATATATTGTTAGGTATTTTCAATGATACACTGCATATTACGTTATATTATAAGGTTATTTGCAATGAAACACTGTATGTTACGTTATATTAAAAGGTATTTTCAATGATGCACTGCATATTGCGTTATATTATAAGGAATTTTCAATGATACACTGCATATTACGTTATATTATAAGGTTATTTGCAATGAAACACTGCATATTACGTTATATTATAAGGAATTTTCAATGATAAACTACGATATAATATAAGGTATTTTCAATGATACACTACATATTACGTCATATTATAAGTTATTTCCAATGATACAATGCAAATTACGTTATATTATAAGGAATTTTCAATGATAAACTACGATATATTATAAGGTATTTTCAATGATACACTGCATATTTCGTTATATTATAAGGCATTTTCAATGATACACTGCATATTACGTTTTATTATAAGGTGTTTTCAATGATACACTGCATATTACGTTATATTATAAGGTATTTTCAATGATACACTACAAATTACGATATATTATAAGGTATTTTCAATGATAAACTACAAATTACGATATATTATAAGGTATCTTCAATGATAAACTACAAATTACGATATAATATAAGGTATTTTCAATGATACACTACATATTACGTCATATTATAAGTTATTTCCAATGATACAATGCAAATTACGTTATATTATAAGGAATTCTCAATTATAAACTACGATATATTAGAAGGTATTTTCAATGATACACTGCATATTACGTCATATTATAAGGAATTTTCAACGATACACTGCATGTTACGCTATATTGTAAGGTATTTTCAATGATACACTGTATATTACGTTATATTATAAGGTATTTTCAAAGATACACTACAAATTACGATATGTTATAAGGTATTTTCAATGATACACTGAATATTACGTTATATTATAAGGTATTTTCAATAATACACTGTATATTACGTTATATTACATGGTATTTTCAATGAAAAACTACGATATATTACAAGGTATTTTCAATGATACACTGCATATTACGTTATATTATAAGGTATTTTCAATGATACACTGCATATTACGTTATATTATAAGGTATTTTCAATGATAAACTACGATATATTAGAAGGTATTTTCAATGATACACTACATATTACGTTATATTATAAGGTATTTTCAATGATACACTGTATATTACGTTATATTACATGGTATTTTCTATGATACACTGCATATTACGTTATATTATAAGGTATTTTCAATGATACACTGCATATTACGATATGATATAAGGTATTTTCAATGATACACTGTATATTACGTTATATCACATGGTATTTTCTATGATACACTGCATATTACGTTATATTATAAGGTATTTTCAATGATACACTGCATATTACGATATGATATAAGGTATTTTCAATGATACACTTCATATTACGTTATATTATAAGGTATTTTCAATGATACACTGGATATTACGCTATATTATAAGGTATTTTCAACGATACACTGCATGTTACGCTATATTGTAAGGTATTTTCAATGATACACTGTATATTACGTTATATTATAAGGTATTTTCAAAGATACACTACAAATTACGATATGTTATAAGGTATTTTCAATGATACACTGCATATTACGTTATATTATAAGGTATTTTCAATGATACACTGTATATTACGTTATATTACATGGTATTTTCTATGATACACTCCATATTACGTTATATTATAAGGTATTTTCAATGATACACTGCATATTACGTTATATTATAAGGTATTTTCAAAGATACACTACAAATTACGATATGTTATAAGGTATTTTCAATGATACACTCCATATTACGTTATATTATAAGGTATTTTCAATGATACACTGCATATTACGATATGATATAAGGTATTTTCAATGATACACTGTATATTACGTTATATCACATGGTATTTTCTATGATACACTGCATATTACGTTATATTATAAGGTATTTTCAATGATACACTGCATATTACGATATGATATAAGGTATTTTCAATGATACACTTCATATTACGTTATATTATAAGGTATTTTCAATGATACACTGGATATTACGCTATATTATAAGGTATTTTCAACGATACACTGCATGTTACGCTATATTGTAAGGTATTTTCAATGATACACTGTATATTACGTTATATTATAAGGTATTTTCAAAGATACACTACAAATTACGATATGTTATAAGGTATTTTCAATGATACACTGCATATTACGTTATATTATAAGGTATTTTCAATGATACACTGTATATTACGTTATATTACATGGTATTTTCTATGATACACTCCATATTACGTTATATTATAAGGTATTTTCAATGATACACTGCATATTACGTTATATTATAAGGTATTTTCAAAGATACACTACAAATTACGATATGTTATAAGGTATTTTCAATGATACACTCCATATTACGTTATATTATAAGGTATTTTCAATGATACACTGCATATTACGATATGATATAAGGTATTTTCAATGATACACTGCATATTACGTTATATCGTAAGGTACTTTCAATGATACACTACGATATATTAGAAGGTATTTTCAATGATACACTGCATATTACGTTATATTATAAGGTATTTTCAATGATATTCTGCATATCACGTTATATTATAAGGTATTTTCAATGATACTCTGCTTATTACGTTATATTATAAGGTATTTTCAATGATACACTGCATATTACGTTATATTATAAGGTATTTTCAATGATATACTGCATATTACGATATGATATAAGGTATTTTCAATGATACACTGCATATTACGTTATATCGTAAGGTATTTTCAATGATAAACTACGATATATTAGAAGGTATTTTCAATGATGCACTGCATATTACGTTATATTATAAGGTATTTTCAATGATAAACTACGATATATTAGAAGGTATTTTCAATGATACACTGCATATTACGTTATAATATAAGGTATTTTCAATGATACACTGTATATTACGTTATATTACATGGTATTTTCTATGATACACTGCATATTACGTTATATTATAAGGTATTTTCAATGATACACTGCATATTACGATATGATATAAGGTATTTTCAATGATACACTGCATATTACGTTATATCGTAAGGTATTTTCAATGATACACTGCATATTACGTTATATTATAAGGTATTTTCAATGATACACTGGATATTACGCTATATTATAAGGTATTTTCAATGATACACTGCATATTACGTTATATTATAAGGTATTTTCATTGATACACTGCATATTATGTTATATTAGAAGGTATTTTCAATGATACATTGCATATTACGTTATATTATAAGGTATTTTCAATGATAAACTACGATATATTAGAAGGTATTTTCAATGATACACTGCATATTACGTTATAATATAAGGTATTTTCAATGATACACTGTATATTACGTTATATTACATGGTATTTTCTATGATACACTGCATATTACGTTATATTATAAGGTATTTTCAATGATACACTGCATATTACGATATGATATAAGGTATTTTCAATGATACACTGCATATTACGTTATATCGTAAGGTATTTTCAATGATACACTGCATATTACGTTATATTATAAGGTATTTTCAATGATACACTGGATATTACGCTATATTATAAGGTATTTTCAATGATACACTGCATATTACGTTATATTATAAGGTATTTTCATTGATACACTGCATATTATGTTATATTAGAAGGTATTTTCAATGATACATTGCATATTACGTTATATTATAAGGTATTTTCAAAGATACACTACAAATTACGATATGTTATAAGGTATTTACAATGGTACACTGCATATTACGTTATATTACATGGTATTTTCAATGATACACTGCATATTACGTTATATTATAAGGTATTTTCAATGATACACGGCATATTACGATATGTTATAAGGTATTTTCAATGATACACTGTATATTACGTTATATTATAAGGTATTTTCAATGATACACTGCATATTACGTTATATTATAAGGTATTTTCAATGATTAACTACGATATATTAGAAGGTATTTTCAATGATACACTGAATATTACGTTATATTATAAGGTATGTTCAATGATAAACTACGATATATTAGAAGGTATTTTCAATGATACACTGCATATTACGTTATATTATAAGGTATTTTCAATGATAAACTACGATATATTAGAAGGTATTTTCAATGATACACTGCATATTACGTTATATTATAAGGTATTTTCAATGATACACTGTATATTACGTTATATTACATGGTATTTTCTATGATACACTGCATATTACGTTATATTATAAGGTATTTTCAATGATACACTGCATATTACGATATGATATAAGGTATTTTCAATGATACACTGGATATTACGTTATATCGTAAGGTATTTTCAATGATACACTGCATATTACGTTATATTATAAGGTATTTTCAACGATACACTGCATGTTACGCTATATTGTAAGGTATTTTCAATGATACACTGTATATTACGTTATATTATAAGGTATTTTCAAAGATACACTACAAATTACGATATGTTATAAGGTATTTTCAATGATACACTGCATATTACGTTATATTATAAGGTATTTTCAATGATACACTGTATATTACGTTATATTACATGGTATTTTCAATGATAAACTACGATATATTAGAAGGTATTTTCAATGATACACTGCATATTACGTTATATTATAAGGTATTTTCAATGATACACTGCATATTACGTTATATTATAAGGTATTTTCAATGATAAACTACGATATATTAGAAGGTATTTTCAATGATACACTACATATTACGTTATATTATAAGGTATTTTCAATGATACACTGTATATTACCTTATATTACATGGTATTTTCTATGATACACTGCATATTACGTTATATTATAAGGTATTTTCAATGATACACTGCATATTACGATATGATATAAGGTATTTTCAATGATACACTGTATATTACGTTATATCACATGGTATTTTCTATGATACACTGCATATTACGTTATATTATAAGGTATTTTCAATGATACACTGCATATTACGATATGATATAAGGTATTTTCAATGATACACTTCATATTACGTTATATTATAAGGTATTTACAATGATACACTGGATATTACGCTATATTATAAGGTATTTTCAACGATACACTGCATGTTACGCTATATTGTAAGGTATTTTCAATGATACACTGTATATTACGTTATATTATAAGGTATTTTCAAAGATACACTACAAATTACGATATGTTATAAGGTATTTTCAATGATACACTGCATATTACGTTATATTATAAGGTATTTTCAATGATACACTGTATATTACGTTATATTACATGGTATTTTCTATGATACACTCCATATTACGTTATATTATAAGGTATTTTCAATGATACACTGCATATTACGTTATATTATAAGGTATTTTCAAAGATACACTACAAATTACGATATGTTATAAGGTATTTTCAATGATACACTGCATATTACGTTATATTATAAGGTATTTTCAATGATACACTGCATATTACGATATGTTATAAGGTATTTTCAATGATACACTGTATATTACGTTATATTATAAGGTATTTTCAATGATACACTGCATATTACGTTATATTATAAGGTATTTTCAATGATTAACTACGATATATTAGAAGGTATTTTCAATGATACACTGAATATTACGTTATATTATAAGGTATGTTCAATGATAAACTACGATATATTAGAAGGTATTTTCAATGATACACTGCATATTACGTTATATTATAAGGTATTTTCAATGATACACTGTATATTACGTTATATTACATGGTATTTTCAATGATAAACTACGATATATTAGAAGGTATTTTCAAAGATACACTACAAATTACGATATGTTATAAGGTATTTTCAATGATACACTGCATATTACGTTATATTATAAGGTATTTTCAATGATACACTGCATATTACGATATGTTATAAGGTATTTTCAATGATACACTGCATATTACGTTATATTATAAGGTATTTTCAATGATACACTGCATATTACGTTATATTATAAGGTATTTTCAATGATTAACTACGATATATTAGAAGGTATTTTCAATGATACACTGAATATTACGTTATATTATAAGGTATGTTCAATGATAAACTACGATATATTAGAAGGTATTTTCAATGATACACTGCATATTACGTTATATTATAAGGTATTTTCAATGATAAACTACGATATATTAGAAGGTATTTTCAATGATACACTGCATATTACGTTATATTATAAGGTATTTTCAATGATACACTGTATATTACGTTATATTACATGGTATTTTCTATGATACACTCCATATTACGTTATATTATAAGGTATTTTCAATGATACACTGCATATTACGTTATATTATAAGGTATTTTCAAAGATACACTACAAATTACGATATGTTATAAGGTATTTTCAATGATACACTGCATATTACGTTATATTACATGGTATTTTCTATGATACACTGCATATTACGTTATATTATAAGGTATTTTCAATGATACACTGCATATTACGTTATATTATAAGGTATTTTCAATGATACACTGCATATTACGTTATATTATAAGGTATTTTCAATGATACACTGCATATTACGATATGTTATAAGGTATTTTCAATGATACACTGTATATTACGTTATATTATAAGGTATTTTCAATGATACACTGCATATTACGTTATATTATAAGGTATTTTCAATGATTAACTACGATATATTAGAAGGTATTTTCAATGATACACTGAATATTACGTTATATTATAAGGTATGTTCAATGATAAACTACGATATATTAGAAGGTATTTTCAATGATACACTGCATATTACGATATGATATAAGGTATTTTCAATGATACACTGGATATTACGCTATATTATAAGGTATTTTCAACGATACACTGCATGTTACGCTATATTGTAAGGTATTTTCAATGATACACTGCATATTACGTTATATTATAAGGTATTTTCAATGATACACTGCATATTACGATATGTTATAAGGTATTTTCAATGATACACTGTATATTACGTTATATTATAAGGTATTTTCAATGATACACTGCATATTACGTTATATTATAAGGTATTTTCAATGATTAACTACGATATATTAGAAGGTATTTTCAATGATACACTGAATATTACGTTATATTATAAGGTATGTTCAATGATAAACTACGATATATTAGAAGGTATTTTCAATGATACACTGCATATTACGTTATATTATAAGGTATTTTCAATGATAAACTACGATATATTAGAAGGTATTTTCAATGATACACTGCATATTACGTTATATTATAAGGTATTTTCAATGATACACTGTATATTACGTTATATTACATGGTATTTTCTATGATACACTGCATATTACGTTATATTATAAGGTATTTTCAATGATACACTGCATATTACGTTATATTATAAGGTATTTTCAATGATAAACTACAAATTACGATATAATATAAGGTATTTCCAATGATACACTACATATTACGTCATATTATAAGTTATTTCCAATGATAGAATGCAAATTACGTTATGTTATAAGGTATTTACAATGATAAACTACATATTACGATATATTATAAGGTATTTTCAATGATATACTGTATATTACGTTGTAGTATAAGGTATTTTCAATGATACACTGCATATTACGTCATATTAGATGGTATTGCCAATGATACACTGCATATTACGTTATATTATAAGGTATTTCCAATGATAAACTACATATTACGATATATTGTAAGGTATTTTCAATGATACACTGCATATTACGTTATATTATAAGGTTATTTGCAATGAAACACTGTATGTTACGTTATATTAAAAGGTATTTTCAATGATGCACTGCATATTGCGTTATATTATAAGGAATTTTCAATGATACACTGCATATTACGTTATATTATAAGGTTATTTGCAATGAAACACTGCATATTACGTTATATTATAAGGAATTTTCAATGATAAACTACGATATAATATAAGGTATTTTCAATGATACACTACATATTACGTCATATTATAAGTTATTTCCAATGATACAATGCAAATTACGTTATATTATAAGGAATTTTCAATGATAAACTACGATATATTATAAGGTATTTTCAATGATACACTGCATATTTCGTTATATTATAAGGCATTTTCAATGATACACTGCATATTACGTTTTATTATAAGGTGTTTTCAATGATACACTGCATATTACGTTATATTATAAGGTATTTTCAATGATACACTACAAATTACGATATATTATAAGGTATTTTCAATGATAAACTACAAATTACGATATATTATAAGGTATCTTCAATGATAAACTACAAATTACGATATAATATAAGGTATTTTCAATGATACACTACATATTACGTCATATTATAAGTTATTTCCAATGATACAATGCAAATTACGTTATATTATAAGGAATTCTCAATGATAAACTACGATATATTAGAAGGTATTTTCAATGATACACTGCATATTACGTCATATTATAAGGAATTTTCAATGATACACTGCATATTACGTTATATTATAAGGTTATTAGCAATGAAACACTGCATATTACGTTATATTATAAGGAATTTTCAATGATAAACTACGATATAATATAAGGTATTTCCAATGATAAACTACATATTACGATATATTATAAGGTATTTTCAATGATACACTGCATATTACGTTATATTATAAGGTTATTTGCAATGAAACACTGCATATTACGTTATATTATAAGGAATTTTCAATGATAAACTACGATATAATATAAGGTATTTTCAATGATACACTACATATTACGTCATATTATAAGTTATTTCCAATGATACAATGCAAATTACGTTATATTATAAGGAATTTTCAATGATAAACTACGATATATTATAAGGTATTTTCAATGATACACTGCATATTTCGTTATATTATAAGGTATTTTCAATTATACACTACAAATTACGATATATTATAAGGTACCTTCAGTGATACACTACAAATTACGATATATTATAAGGTATTCTCAATGATACACTGCATATTTCGTTATATTATAAGGCATTTTCAATGATACACTGCATATTACGTTTTATTATAAGGTATTTTCAATGATAAACTACGATATATTATAAGGTATTTTCAATGATACACTGCATATTTCGTTATATTATAAGTTATTTTCAATTATACACTACGAATTACGATATATTATAAGGTATCTTCAATGATACACTACAAATTACGATATATTATAAGGTATTTTCAATGATACACTGCATATTTCGTTATATTATAAGGCATTTTCAATGATACCCTGCATATTACGTTTTACTATAAGGTGTTTTCAATGATACACTGCATATTACGTTATATTATAAGGTATTTTCAATGATACACTACAAATTACGATATACTATAAGGTATTTTCAATGATAAACTACAAATTACGATATATTATAAGGTATCTTCAATGATAAACTACAAATTACGATATAATATAAGGTATTTTCAATGATACACTACATATTACGTCATATTATAAGTTATTTCCAATGATACAATGCAAATTACGTTATATTATAAGGAATTCTCAATTATAAACTACGATATATTAGAAGGTATTTTCAATGATACACTGCATATTACGTCATATTATAAGGAATTTTCAATGATACACTGCATATTACGTTATATTATAAGGTTATTAGCAATGAAACACTGCATATTACGTTATATTATAAGGAATTTTCAATGATAAACTACGATATAATATAAGGTATTTCCAATGATAAACTACATATTACGATATATTATAAGGTATTTTCAATGATACACTGCATATTACGTTATATTATAAGGTTATTTGCAATGAAACACTGTATGTTACGTTATATTAAAAGGTATTTTCAATGATGCACTGCATATTACGTTATATTATAAGGAATTTTCAATGATACACTGCATATTACGTTATATTATAAGGTTATTTGCAATGAAACACTGCATATTACGTTATATTATAAGGAATTTTCAATGATAAACTACGATATAATATAAGGTATTTTCAATGATACACTACATATTACGTCATATTATAAGTTATTTCCAATGATACAATGCAAATTACGTTATATTATAAGGAATTTTCAATGATAAACTACGATATATTATAAGGTATTTTCAATGATACACTGCATATTTCGTTATATTATAAGGTATTTTCAATTATACACTACAAATTACGATATATTATAAGGTACCTTCAGTGATACACTACAAATTACGATATATTATAAGGTATTCTCAATGATACACTGCATATTTCGTTATATTATAAGGCATTTTCAATGATACACTGCATATTACGTTTTATTATAAGGTATTTTCAATGATAAACTACGATATATTATAAGGTATTTTCAATGATACACTGCATATTTCGTTATATTATAAGGTATTTTCAATTATACACTACGAATTACGATATATTATAAGGTATCTTCAATGATACACTACAAATTACGATATATTATAAGGTATTTTCAATGATACACTGCATATTTCGTTATATTATAAGGCATTTTCAATGATACACTGCATATTACGTTTTATTATAAGGTGTTTTCAATGATACACTGCATATTACGTTATATTATAAGGTATTTTCAATGATACACTACAAATTACGATATATTATAAGGTATTTTCAATGATAAACTACAAATTACGATATATTATAAGGTATCTTCAATGATAAACTACAAATTACGATATAATATAAGGTATTTTCAATGATACACTACATAATACGTCATATTATAAGTTATTTCCAATGATACAATGCAAATTACGTTATATTATAAGGAATTCTCAATTATAAACTACGATATATTAGAAGGTATTTTCAATGATACACTGCATATTACGTCATATTATAAGGAATTTTCAATGATACACTGCATATTACGTTATATTATAAGGTTATTAGCAATGAAACACTGCATATTACGTTATATTATAAGGAATTTTCAATGATAAACTACGATATAATATAAGGTATTTCCAATGATAAACTACATATTACGATATATTATAAGGTATTTTCAATGATACACTGCATATTACGTTATATTATAAGGTTATTTGCAATGAAACACTGTATGTTACGTTATATTAAAAGGTATTTTCAATGATGCACTGCATATTACGTTATATTATAAGGAATTTTCAATGATACACTGCATATTACGTTATATTATAAGGTTATTTGCAATGAAACACTGCATATTACGTTATATTATAAGGAATTTTCAATGATAAACTACGATATAATATAAGGTATTTTCAATGATACACTACATATTACGTCATATTATAAGTTATTTCCAATGATACAATGCAAATTACGTTATATTATAAGGAATTTTCAATGATAAACTACGATATATTATAAGGTATTTTCAATGATACACTGCATATTTCGTTACATTATAAGGTATTTTCAATTATACACTACAAATTACGATATATTATAAGGTACCTTCAGTGATACACTACAAATTACGATATATTATAAGGTATTTTCAATGATAAACTACGATATATTATAAGGCATTTTCAATGATACACTGCATATTACGTTTTATTATAAGGTATTTTCAATGATAAACTACGATATATTATAAGGTATTTTCAATGATACACTGCATATTTCGTTATATTATAAGGTATTTTCAATTATACACTACGAATTACGATATATTATAAGGTATCTTCAATGATAAACTACAAATTACGATATAATATAAGGTATTTTCAATGATACACTACATATTACGTCATATTATAAGTTATTTCCAATGATACAATGCAAATTACGTTATATTATAAGGAATTCTCAATGATAAACTACGATATATTAGAAGGTATTTTCAATGATACACTGCATATTACGTCATATTATAAGGAATTTTCAATGATACACTGCATATTACGTTATATTATAAGGTTATTAGCAATGAAACACTGCATATTACGTTATATTATAAGGAATTTTCAATGATAAACTACGATATAATATAAGGTATTTCCAATGATAAACTACATATTACGATATATTATAAGGTATTTTCAATGATACACTGCATATTACGTTATATTATAAGGTTATTTGCAATGAAACACTGTATGTTACGTTATATTAAAAGGTATTTTCAATGATGCACTGCATATTACGTTATATTATAAGGAATTTTCAATGATACACTGCATATTACGTTATATTATAAGGTTATTTGCAATGAAACACTGCATATTACGTTATATTATAAGGAATTTTCAATGATAAACTACGATATAATATAAGGTATTTTCAATGATACACTACATATTACGTCATATTATAAGTTATTTCCAATGATACAAGGCAAATTACGTTATATTATAAGGAATTTTCAATGATAAACTACGATATATTATAAGGTATTTTCAATGATACACTGCATATTTCGTTATATTATAAGGTATTTTCAATTATACACTACAAATTACGATATATTATAAGGTACCTTCAATGATACACTACAAATTACGATATATTATAAGGTATTCTCAATGATAAACTACGATATATTACAAGGTATTTTCAATGATACACTGCATATTACGTCATATTATAAGGAATTTTCAATGATACACTGCATATTACGTTATATTATAAGGTTATTTGCAATGAAACACTGCATATTACGATATATTATAAGGAATTTTCAATGATAAACTACGATATAATATAAGGTATTTTCAATGATACACTACATATTACGTCATATTATAAGTTATTTCCAATGATACAATGCAAATTACGTTATATTATAAGGTATTTTCAATGATAAACTACGATATATTATAAGGTATTTTCAATGATACACTGCATATTTCGTTATATTATAAGGCATTTTCAATGATACACTGCATATTACGTTTTATTATCATGTGTTTTCAATGATACACTGCATATTACGTTATATTATAAGGTATTTTCAATGATACACTACAAATTACGATATATTATAAGGTATTTTCAATGATAAACTACAAATTACGATATATTATAAGGTATCTTCAATGATAAACTACAAATTACGATATAATATAAGGTATTTCCAATGATACACTACATATTACGTCATATTATAAGTTATTTCCAATGATAGAATGCAAATTAAGTTATGTTATAAGGTATTTACAATGATAAACTACATATTACGATATATTATAAGGTATTTTCAATGATATACTGTATATTACGTTGTAGTATAAGGTATGTTCAATGATACACTGCATATTACGTCATATTAGATGGTATTGCCAATGATACACTGCATATTACGTTATATTATAAGGTATTTCCAATGATAAACTACATATTACGATATATTATAAGGTATTTTCAATGATACACTGCATATTACGTTATATTATAAGGTTATTTGCAATGAAACACTGTATGTTACGTTATATTAAAAGGTATTTTCAATGATGCACTGCATATTACGTTATATTATAAGGAATTTTCAATGATACACTGCATATTACGTTATATTATAAGGTTATTTGCAATGAAACACTGCATATTACGTTATATTATAAGGAATTTTCAATGATAAACTACGATATAATATAAGGTATTTTCAATGATACACTACATATTACGTCATATTATAAGTTATTTCCAATGATACAATGCAAATTACGTTATATTATAAGGTATTTTCAATGATAAACTACGATATATTATAAGGTATTTTCAATGATACACTGCATATTTCGTTATATTATAAGGCATTTTCAATGATACACTGCATATTACGTCATATTATAAGTTATTTCCAATGATAGAATGCAAATTAAGTTATGTTATAAGGTATTTACAATGATAAACTACATATTACGATATATTATAAGGTATCTTCAATGATAAACTACAAATTACGATATAATATAAGGTATTTCCAATGATACACTACATATTACGTCATATTATAAGTTATTTCCAATGATAGAATGCAAATTAAGTTATGTTATAAGGTATTTACAATGATAAACTACATATTACGATATATTATAAGGTATTTTCAATGATATACTGTATATTACGTTGTAGTATAAGGTATGTTCAATGATACACTGCATATTACGTCATATTAGATGGTATTGCCAATGATACACTGCATATTACGTTATATTATAAGGTATTTCCAATGATAAACTACATATTACGATATATTATAAGGTATTTTCAATGATACACTGCATATTACGTTATATTATAAGGTTATTTGCAATGAAACACTGTATGTTACGTTATATTAAAAGGTATTTTCAATGATGCACTGCATATTACGTTATATTATAAGGAATTTTCAATGATACACTGCATATTACGTTATATTATAAGGTTATTTGCAATGAAACACTGCATATTACGTTATATTATAAGGAATTTTCAATGATAAACTACGATATAATATAAGGTATTTTCAATGATACACTACATATTACGTCATATTATAAGTTATTTCCAATGATACAATGCAAATTACGTTATATTATAAGGTATTTTCAATGATAAACTACGATATATTATAAGGTATTTTCAATGATACACTGCATATTTCGTTATATTATAAGGCATTTTCAATGATACACTGCATATTACGTTTTATTATAAGGTGTTTTCAATGATACACTGCATATTACGTTATATTATAAGGTATTTTCAATGATACACTACAAATTACGATATATTATAAGGTATTTTCAATGATAAACTACAAATTACGATATATTATAAGGTATCTTCAATGATAAACTACAAATTACGATATAATATAAGGTATTTCCAATGATACACTACATATTACGTCATATTATAAGTTATTTCCAATGATAGAATGCAAATTAAGTTATGTTATAAGGTATTTACAATGATAAACTACATATTACGATATATTATAAGGTATTTTCAATGATATACTGTATATTACGTTGTAGTATAAGGTATGTTCAATGATACACTGCATATTACGTCATATTAGATGGTATTGCCAATGATACACTGCATATTACGTTATATTATAAGGTATTTCCAATGATAAACTACATATTACGATATATTATAAGGTATTTTCAATGATACACTGCATATTACGTTATATTATAAGGTTATTTGCAATGAAACACTGTATGTTTCGTTATATTAAAAGGTATTTTAAATGATGCACTGCATATTACGTTATATTATAAGGAATTTTCAATGATACACTGCATATTACGTTATATTATAAGGTTATTTGCAATGAAACACTGCATATTACGTTATATTATAAGGAATTTTCAATGATAAACTACGATATAATATAAGGTATTTTCAATGATACACTACATATTACGTCATATTATAAGTTATTTCCAATGATACAATGCAAATTACGTTATATTATAAGGTATTTTCAATGATACACTACAAATTACGATATATTATAAGGTATTTTCAATGATAAACTACAAATTACGATATATTATAAGGTATTTTCAATGATACACTACATATTACGTCATATTAGATGGTATTGCCAATGATACACTGCATATTACGTTATATTATAAGGTATTTCCAATGATAAACTACATATTACGATATATTATAAGGTATTTTCAATGATACACTGCATATTACTTTATATTATAAGGTTATATGCAATGAAACACTGTATGTTACGTTATATTAAAAGGTATTTTCAATGATGCACTGCATATTACGTTATATTATAAGGAATTTTCAATGATACACTGCATATTACGTTATATTATAAGGTTATTTGCAATGAAACACTGCATATTACGTTATATTATAAGGAATTTTCAATGATAAACTACGATATAATATAAGGTATTTTCAATGATACACTACATATTACGTCATATTATAAGTTATTTCCAATGATACAATGCAATTTACGTTATATTATAAGGAATTTTCAATGATAAACTACGATATATTATAAGGTATTTTCAATGATACACTGCATATTTCGTTATATTATAAGGTATTTTCAATGATACACTACAAATTACGATATATTATAAGGTATTTCCAATGATACACTACATATTACGTCATATTATAAGTTATTTCCAATGATACAATGCAAATTACGTTATGTTATAAGGTATTTACAATGATAAACTACATATTACGATATATTATAAGGTATTTTCAATGATATACTGTATATTACGTTGTAGTATAAGGTATTTTCAATGATACACTGCATATTTCGTTATATTATAAGGTATTTTCAATTATACACTACGAATTACGATACATTATAAGGTATCTTCAATGATACACTACAAATTACGATATATTATAAGGTATTTTCAATGATACACTGCATATTACTTTATATTATAAGGTATTCTCAATGATATACTGTATATTACGTTGTAGTATAAGGTATGTTCAATGATACACTGCATATTACGTCATATTAGATGGTATTGCCAATGATACACTGCATATTACGTTATATTATAAGGTATTTCCAATGATAAACTACATATTACGATATATTATAAGGTATTTTCAATGATACACTGCATATTACGTTATATTATAAGGTTATTTGCAATGAAACACTGTATGTTACGTTATATTAAAAGGTATTTTCAATGATGCACTGTATATTACGTTATATTATAAGGAATTTTCAATGATACACTGCATATTACGTTATATTATAAGGTTATTTGCAATGAAACACTGCATATTACGTTATATTATAAGGAATTTTCAATGATAAACTACGATATAATATAAGGTATTTTCAATGATACACTACATATTACGTCATATTATAAGTTATTTCCAATGATACAATGCAAATTACGTTATATTATAAGGTATTTTCAATGATAAACTACGATATATTATAAGGTATTTTCAATGATACACTGCATATTTCGTTATATTATAAGGCATTTTCAATGATACACTGCATATTACGTTTTATTATAATGTGTTTTCAATGATACACTGCATATTACGTTATATTATAAGGTATTTTCAATGATACACTACAAATTACGATATATTATAAGGTATTTTCAATGATAAACTACAAATTACGATATATTATAAGGTATCTTCAATGATAAACTACAAATTACGATATAATATAAGGTATTTCCAATGATACACTACATATTACGTCATATTATAAGTTATTTCCAATGATAGAATGCAAATTAAGTTATGTTATAAGGTATTTACAATGATAAACTACATATTACGATATATTATAAGGTATTTTCAATGATATACTGTATATTACGTTGTAGTATAAGGTATGTTCAATGATACACTGCATATTACGTCATATTAGATGGTATTGCCAATGATACACTGCATATTACGTTATATTATAAGGTATTTCCAATGATAAACTACATATTACGATATATTATAAGGTATTTTCAATGATACACTGCATATTACGTTATATTATAAGGTTATTTGCAATGAAACACTGTATGTTACGTTATATTAAAAGGTATTTTCAATGATGCACTGCATATTACGTTATATTATAAGGAATTTTCAATGATACACTGCATATTACGTTATATTATAAGGTTATTTGCAATGAAACACTGCATATTACGTTATATTATAAGGAATTTTCAATGATAAACTACGATATAATATAAGGTATTTTCAATGATACACTACATATTACGTCATATTATAAGTTATTTCCAATGATACAATGCAAATTACGTTATATTATAAGGTATTTTCAATGATAAACTACGATATATTATAAGGTATTTTCAATGATACACTGCATATTTCGTTATATTATAAGGCATTTTCAATGATACACTGCATATTACGTTTTATTATAAGGTGTTTTCAATGATACACTGCATATTACGTTATATTATAAGGTATTTTCAATGATACACTACAAATTACGATATATTATAAGGTATTTTCAATGATAAACTACAAATTACGATATATTATAAGGTATCTTCAATGATAAACTACAAATTACGATATAATATAAGGTATTTCCAATGATACACTACATATTACGTCATATTATAAGTTATTTCCAATGATAGAATGCAAATTAAGTTATGTTATAAGGTATTTACAATGATAAACTACATATTACGATATATTATAAGGTATTTTCAATGATATACTGTATATTACGTTGTAGTATAAGGTATGTTCAATGATACACTGCATATTACGTCATATTAGATGGTATTGCCAATGATACACTGCATATTACGTTATATTATAAGGTATTTCCAATGATAAACTACATATTACGATATATTATAAGGTATTTTCAATGATACACTGCATATTACGTTATATTATAAGGTTATTTGCAATGAAACACTGTATGTTTCGTTATATTAAAAGGTATTTTAAATGATGCACTGCATATTACGTTATATTATAAGGAATTTTCAATGATACACTGCATATTACGTTATATTATAAGGTTATTTGCAATGAAACACTGCATATTACGTTATATTATAAGGAATTTTCAATGATAAACTACGATATAATATAAGGTATTTTCAATGATACACTACATATTACGTCATATTATAAGTTATTTCCAATGATACAATGCAAATTACGTTATATTATAAGGTATTTTCAATGATACACTACAAATTACGATATATTATAAGGTATTTTCAATGATAAACTACAAATTACGATATATTATAAGGTATTTTCAATGATACACTACATATTACGTCATATTAGATGGTATTGCCAATGATACACTGCATATTACGTTATATTATAAGGTATTTCCAATGATAAACTACATATTACGATATATTATAAGGTATTTTCAATGATACACTGCATATTACTTTATATTATAAGGTTATTTGCAATGAAACACTGTATGTTACGTTATATTAAAAGGTATTTTCAATGATGCACTGCATATTACGTTATATTATAAGGAATTTTCAATGATACACTGCATATTACGTTATATTATAAGGTTATTTGCAATGAAACACTGCATATTACGTTATATTATAAGGAATTTTCAATGATAAACTACGATATAATATAAGGTATTTTCAATGATACACTACATATTACGTCATATTATAAGTTATTTCCAATGATACAATGCAATTTACGTTATATTATAAGGAATTTTCAATGATAAACTACGATATATTATAAGGTATTTTCAATGATACACTGCATATTACGTTATATTATAAGGTATTTTCAATTATACACTACAAATTACGATATAATATAAGGTATTTCCAATGATACACTACATATTACGTCATATTATAAGTTATTTCCAATGATACAATGCAAATTACGTTATGTTATAAGGTATTTACAATGATAAACTACATATTACGATATATTATAAGGTATTTTCAATGATATACTGTATATTACGTTGTAGTATAAGGTATTTTCAATGATACACTGCATATTTCGTTATATTATAAGGTATTTTCAATTATACACTACGAATTACGATACATTATAAGGTATCTTCAATGATACACTACAAATTACGATATATTATAAGGTATTTTCAATGATACACTGCATATTACTTTATATTATAAGGTATTCTCAATGATATACTGTATATTACGTTGTAGTATAAGGTATGTTCAATGATACACTGCATATTACGTCATATTAGATGGTATTGCCAATGATACACTGCATATTACGTTATATTATAAGGTATTTCCAATGATAAACTACATATTACGATATATTATAAGGTATTTTCAATGATACACTGCATATTACGTTATATTATAAGGTTATTTGCAATGAAACACTGTATGTTACGTTATATTAAAAGGTATTTTCAATGATGCACTGCATATTACGTTATATTATAAGGAATTTTCAATGATACACTGCATATTACGTTATATTATAAGGTTATTTGCAATGAAACACTGCATATTACGTTATATTATAAGGAATTTTCAATGATAAACTACGATATAATATAAGGTATTTTCAATGATACACTACATATTACGTCATATTATAAGTTATTTCCAATGATACAATGCAAATTACGTTATATTATAAGGTATTTTCAATGATAAACTACGATATATTATAAGGTATTTTCAATGATACACTGCATATTTCGTTATATTATAAGGCATTTTCAATGATACACTGCATATTACGTTTTATTATAAGGTGTTTTCAATGATACACTGCATATTACGTTATATTATAAGGTATTTTCAATGATACACTACAAATTACGATATATTATAAGGTATTTTCAATGATAAACTACAAATTACGATATATTATAAGGTATCTTCAATGATAAACTACAAATTACGATATAATATAAGGTATTTCCAATGATACACTACATATTACGTCATATTATAAGTTATTTCCAATGATAGAATGCAAATTAAGTTATGTTATAAGGTATTTACAATGATAAACTACATATTACGATATATTATAAGGTATTTTCAATGATATACTGTATATTACGTTGTAGTATAAGGTATGTTCAATGATACACTGCATATTACGTCATATTAGATGGTATTGCCAATGATACACTGCATATTACGTTATATTATAAGGTATTTCCAATGATAAACTACATATTACGATATATTATAAGGTATTTTCAATGATACACTGCATATTACGTTATATTATAAGGTTATTTGCAATGAAACACTGTATGTTTCGTTATATTAAAAGGTATTTTAAATGATGCACTGCATATTACGTTATATTATAAGGAATTTTCAATGATACACTGCATATTACGTTATATTATAAGGTTATTTGCAATGAAACACTGCATATTACGTTATATTATAAGGAATTTTCAATGATAAACTACGATATAATATAAGGTATTTTCAATGATACACTACATATTACGTCATATTATAAGTTATTTCCAATGATACAATGCATATTACGTTATATTATAAGGTATTTTCAATGATACACTACAAATTACGATATATTATAAGGTATTTTCAATGATAAACTACAAATTACGATATATTATAAGGTATTTTCAATGATACACTACATATTACGTCATATTAGATGGTATTGCCAATGATACACTGCATATTACGTTATATTATAAGGTATTTCCAATGATAAACTACATATTACGATATATTATAAGGTATTTTCAATGATACACTGCATATTACTTTATATTATAAGGTTATTTGCAATGAAACACTGTATGTTACGTTATATTAAAAGGTATTTTCAATGATGCACTGCATATTACGTTATATTATAAGGAATTTTCAATGATACACTGCATATTACGTTATATTATAAGGTTATTTGCAATGAAACACTGCATATTACGTTATATTATAAGGAATTTTCAATGATAAACTACGATATAATATAAGGTATTTTCAATGATACACTACATATTACGTCATATTATAAGTTATTTCCAATGATACAATGCAATTTACGTTATATTATAAGGAATTTTCAATGATAAACTACGATATATTATAAGGTATTTTCAATGATACACTGCATATTTCGTTATATTATAAGGTATTTTCAATGATACACTACAAATTACGATATAATATAAGGTATTTCCAATGATACACTACATATTACGTCATATTATAAGTTATTTCCAATGATACAATGCAAATTACGTTATGTTATAAGGTATTTACAATGATAAACTACATATTACGATATATTATAAGGTATTTTCAATGATATACTGTATATTACGTTGTATTATAAGGTATTTTCAATGATACACTGCATATTTCGTTATATTATAAGGTATTTTCAATTATACACTACGAATTACGATACATTATAAGGTATCTTCAATGATACACTACAAATTACGATATATTATAAGGTATTTTCAATGATACACTGCATATTACTTTATATTATAAGGTATTCTCAATGATACACTGCATATTACGTTATATTATAAGGAATTCTCAATGATAAACTACGATATATTACAAGGTATTTTCAATGATACACTGCATATTACGTCATATTATAAGGAATTTTCAATGATACACTGCATATTACGTTATATTATAAGGTTATTTGCAATGAAACACTGCATATTACGTTATATTATAAGGAATTTTCAATGATAAACTACGATATAATATAAGGTATTTCCAATGATACACTACATATTACGTCATATTATAAGTTATTTCCAATGATACAATGCAAATTACGTTATGTTATAAGGTATTTACAATGATAAACTACATATTACGATATATTATAAGGTATTTTCAATGATATACTGTATATTACGTTGTAGTATAAGGTATTTTCAATGATACACTGCATATTACGTTATATTAGATGGTATTGCCAATGATACACTGCATATTACGTTATATTATAAGGTATTTCCAATGATAAACTACATATTACGATATATTATAAGGTATTTCCAATGATAAACTACATATTACGATATATTATAAGGTATTTTCAATGATACACTGCATATTACGTTATATTATAAGGTTATTTGCAATGAAACACTGTATGTTACGTTATATTAAAAGGTATTTTCAATGATGCACTGTATATTACGTTATATTATAAGGAATTTTCAATGATACACTGCATATTACGTTTTATTATAAGGTGTTTTCAATGATACACTGCATATTACGTTATATTATAAGGTATTTTCAATGATACACTACAAATTACGATATATTATGAGGTATTTTCAATGATAAACTACAAATTACGATATATTATAAGGTATCTTCAATGATAAACTACAAATTACGATATAATATAAGGTATTTCCAATGATACACTACATATTACGTCATATTATAAGTTATTTCCAATGATACAATGCAAATTACGTTATGTTATAAGGTATTTACAATGATAAACTACATATTACGATATATTATAAGGTATTTTCAATGATATACTGTATATTACGTTGTAGTATAAGGTATTTTCAATGATACACTGCATATTACGTCATATTAGATGGTATTGCCAATGATACACTGCATATTACGTTATATTATAAGGTATTTCCAATGATAAACTACATATTACGATATATTATAAGGTATTTTCAATGATACACTGCATATTACGTTATATTATAAGGTTATTTGCAATGAAACACTGTATGTTACGTTATATTAAAAGGTATTTTCAATGATGCACTGCATATTACGATATATTATAAGGTATTTTCAATGATACACTGCATATTACTTTATATTATAAGGTATTCTCAATGATACACTGCATATTACGTTATATTATAAGGTTATTTGCAATGAAACACTGCATATTACGTTATATTATAAGGAATTTTCAATGATAAACTACGATATAATATAAGGTATTTCCAATGATACACTACATATTACGTCATATTATAAGTTATTTCCAATGATACAATGCAAATTACGTTATGTTATAAGGTATTTACAATGATAAACTACATATTACGATATATTATAAGGTATTTTCAATGATATACTGTATATTGCGTTGTAGTATAAGGTATTTTCAATGATACACTGCATATTACGTCATATTAGATGGTATTGCCAATGATACACTGCATATTACGTTATATTATAAGGTATTTCCAATGATAAACTACATATTACGATATATTATAAGGTATTTTCAATGATACACTGCATATTACGTTATATTATAAGGTTATTTGCAATGAAACACTGTATGTTACGTTATATTTAAAGGTATTTTCAATGATGCACTGTATATTACGTTATATTATAAGGAATTTTCAATGATACACTGCATATTACGTTATATTATAAGGCTATTTGCAATGAAACACTGCATATTACGTTATATTATAAGGAATTTTCAATGATAAACTACGATATAATATAAGGTATTTCCAATGATACACTACATATTACGTCATATTATAAGTTATTTCCAATGATACAATGCAAATTACGTTATGTTATAAGGTATTTACAATGATAAACTACATATTACGATATATTATAAGGTATTTTCAATGATATACTGTATATTACGTTGTAGTATAAGGTATTTTCAATGATAAACTACGATATATTATAAGGTATTTTCAATGATACACTGCATATTTCGTTATATTATAAGGCATTTTCAATGATACACTGCATATTACGTTTTATTATAAGGTGTTTTCAATGATACACTGCATATTACGTTATATTATAAGGTTATTTGCAATGAAACACTGCATATTACGTTATATTATAAGGAATTTTCAATGATAAACTACGATATAATATAAGGTATTTTCAATGATACACTACATATTACGTCATATTATAAGTTATTTCCAATGATACAATGCAAATTACGTTATATTATAAGGTATTTTCAATGATACACTACAAATTACGATATATTATAAGGTATTTTCAATGATAAACTACAAATTACGATATATTATAAGGTATTTTCAATGATACACTACATATTACGTCATATTAGATGGTATTGCCAATGATACACTGCATATTACGTTATATTATAAGGTATTTCCAATGATAAACTACATATTACGATATATTATAAGGTATTTTCAATGATACACTGCATATTACTTTATATTATAAGGTTATTTGCAATGAAACACTGTATGTTACGTTATATTAAAAGGTATTTTCAATGATACACTGCATATTACGTTATATTATAAGGAATTTTCAATGATACACTGCATATTACGTTATATTATAAGGTTATTTGCAATGAAACACTGCATATTACGTTATATTATAAGGAATTTTCAATGATAAACTACGATATAATATAAGGTATTTTCAATGATACACTACATATTACGTCATATTATAAGTTATTTCCAATGATACAATGCAATTTACGTTATATTATAAGGAATTTTCAATGATAAACTACGATATATTATAAGGTATTTTCAATGATACACTGCATATTTCGTTATATTATAAGGTATTTTCAATTATACACTACAAATTACGATATAATATAAGGTATTTCCAATGATACACTACATATTACGTCATATTATAAGTTATTTCCAATGATACAATGCAAATTACGTTATGTTATAAGGTATTTACAATGATAAACTACATATTACGATATATTATAAGGTATTTTCAATGATATACTGTATATTACGTTGTAGTATAAGGTATTTTCAATGATACACTGCATATTTCGTTATATTATAAGGTATTTTCAATTATACACTACGAATTACGATACATTATAAGGTATCTTCAATGATACACTACAAATTACGATATATTATAAGGTATTTTCAATGATACACTGCATATTACTTTATATTATAAGGTATTCTCAATGATACACTGCATATTACGTTATATTATAAGGAATTCTCAATGATAAACTACGATATATTACAAGGTATTTTCAATGATACACTGCATATTACGTCATATTATAAGGAATTTTCAATGATACACTGCATATTACGTTATATTATAAGGTTATTTGCAATGAAACACTGCATATTACGTTATATTATAAGGAATTTTCAATGATAAACTACGATATAATATAAGGTATTTCCAATGATACACTACATATTACGTCATATTATAAGTTATTTCCAATGATACAATGCAAATTACGTTATGTTATAAGGTATTTACAATGATAAACTACATATTACGATATATTATAGGGTATTTTCAATGATATACTGTATATTACGTTGTAGTATAAGGTATTTTCAATGATACACTGCATATTACGTTATATTAGATGGTATTGCCAATGATACACTGCATATTACGTTATATTATAAGGTATTTCCAATGATAAACTACATATTACGATATATTATAAGGTATTTTCAATGATACACTGCATATTACGTTATATTATAAGGTTATTCGCAATGAAACACTGTATGTTACGTTATATTAAAAGGTATTTTCAATGATGCACTGTATATTACGTTATATTATAAGGAATTTTCAATGATACACTGCATATTACGTTTTATTATAAGGTGTTTTCAATGATACACTGCATATTACGTTATATTATAAGGTATTTTCAATGATACACTACAAATTACGATATATTATAAGGTATTTTCAATGATAAACTACAAATTACGATATATTATAAGGTATCTTCAATGATAAACTACAAATTACGATATAATATAAGGTATTTCCAATGATACACTACATATTACGTCATATTATAAGTTATTTCCAATGATACAATGCAAATTACGTTATGTTATAAGGTATTTACAATGATAAACTACATATTACGATATATTATAAGGTATTTTCAATGATATACTGTATATTACGTTGTAGTATAAGGTATTTTCAATGATACACTGCATATTACGTCATATTAGATGGTATTGCCAATGATACACTGCATATTACGTTATATTATAAGGTATTTCCAATGATAAACTACATATTACGATATATTATAAGGTATTTTCAATGATACACTGCATATTACGTTATATTATAAGGTTATTTGCAATGAAACACTGTATGTTACGTTATATTTAAAGGTATTTTCAATGATGCACTGTATATTACGTTATATTATAAGGAATTTTCAATGATACACTGCATATTACGTTATATTATAAGGTTATTTGCAATGAAACACTGCATATTACGTTATATTATAAGGAATTTTCAATGATAAACTACGATATAATATAAGGTATTTCCAATGATACACTACATATTACGTCATATTATAAGTTATTTCCAATGATACAATGCAAATTACGTTATGTTATAAGGTATTTACAATGATAAACTACATATTACGATATATTATAAGGTATTTTCAATGATATACTGTATATTACGTTGTAGTATAAGGTATTTTCAATGATAAACTACGATATATTATAAGGTATTTTCAATGATACACTGCATATTTCGTTATATTATAAGGCATTTTCAATGATACACTGCATATTACGTTTTATTATAAAGTGTTTTCAATGATACACTGCATATTACGTTATATTATAAGGTTATTTGCAATGAAACACTGTATGTTACGTTATATTAAAAGGTATTTTCAATGATGCACTGCATATTACGTTATATTATAAGGAATTTTCAATGATAAACTACGATATAATATAAGGTATTTTCAATGATACACTACACATTACGTCATATTATAAGTTATTTCCAATGATACAATGCAAATTACGTTATATTATAAGGAATTTTCAATGATAAACTACGATATATTATAAGGTATTTTCAATGATACACTGCATATTTCGTTATATTATAAGGTATTTTCAATGATACACTGCATATTACGTTTTATTATAAGGTGTTTTCAATGATACACTTCATATTACGTTATATTATAAGGTATTTTCAATGATACACTGCATATTTCGTTATATTATAAGGTATTTTCAATGATACACTGCATATTACGTTTTATTATAAGGTGTTTTCAATGATACACTTCATATTACGTTATATTATAAGGTATTTTCAATGATACACTACACATTACGATATATTATAAGGTATTTTCAATGATAAACTACAAATTACGATATATTATAAGGTATCTTCAATGATAAACTACAAATTACGATATAATATAAGGTATTTTCAATGATACACTACATATTACGTCATATTATAAGTTATTTCCAATGATACAATGCAAATTACGTTATATTATAAGGTATTTTCAATTATACACTACGATTTACGATATATTATAAGGTATCTTCAATGATACACTACAAATTACGATATATTATAAGGTATTTTCAATGATACACTGCATATTACGTTATATTATAAGGTATTCTCAATGATACACTGCATATTACGTTATATTATAAGGAATTCTCAATGATAAACTACGATATATTAGAAGGTATTTTCAATGATACACTGCATATTACGTCATATTATAAGGAATTTTCAATGATACACTGCATATTACGTTATATTATAAGGTTATTTGCAATGAAACACTGCATATTACGTTATATTATAAGGAATTTTCAATGATAAACTACGATATAATATAAGGTATTTCCAATGATACACTACATATTACGTCATATTAGAAGTTATTTCCAATGATACAATGCAAATTACGTTATGTTATAAGGTATTTACAATGATAAACTACATATTACGATATATTATAAGGTATTTTCAATGATATACTGTATATTACGTTGTAGTATAAGGTATTTTCAATGATACACTGCATATTACGTCATATTAGATGGTATTGCCAATGATACACTGCCTATTACGTTATATTATAAGGTATTTCCAATGATAAACTACATATTAGGATATATTATAAGGTATTTTCAATGATACACTGCATATTACGTTATATTATAAGGTTATTTGCAATGAAACACTGTATGTTACGTTATATTATAAGGTATTCTCAATGATACACTGCATATTACGTTATATTATAAGGAATTCTCAATGATAAACTACGATATATTAGAAGGTATTTTCAATGATACACTGCATATTACGTCATATTATAAGGAATTTTCAATGATACACTGCATATTACGTTATATTATAAGGTTATTTGCAATGAAACACTGCATATTACGTTATATTATAAGGAATTTTCAATGATAAACTACGATATAATATAAGGTATTTCCAATGATACACTACATATTACGTCATATTATAAGTTATTTCCAATGATACAATGCAAATTACGTTATGTTATAAGGTATTTACAATGATAAACTACATATTACGATATATTATAAGGTATTTTCAATGATATACTGTATATTACGTTGTAGTATAAGGTATTTTCAATGATACACTGCATATTACGTCATATTAGATAATATTGCCAATGATACACTGCATATTACGTTATATTATAAGGTATTTCCAATGATAAACTACATATTCGCGATATATTATAAGGAATTTTCAATGATACACTGCATATTACGTTATATTATAAGGTTATTTGCAATGAAACACTGCATATTACGTTATATTATAAGGAATTTTCAATGATAAACTACGATATAATATAAGGTATTTTCAATGATACACTACATATTACGTCATATTATAAGTTATTTCCAATGATACAATGCAAATTACGTTATATTATAAGGAATTTTAAATGATAAACTACGATATATTATAAGGTATTTTCAATGATACACTGCATATTTCGTTATATTATAAGGCATTTTCAATGATACACTGCATATTACGTTTTATTATAAGGTGTTTTCAATGATACGCTGCATATTACGTTATATTATAAGGTATTTTCAATGATACACTACAAATTACGCTATATTATAAGGTATTTTCAATGATAAACTACAAATTACGATATATTATAAGGTATCTTCAATGATAAACTACAAATTACGATATAATATAAGGTATATTCAATGATACACTACATATTACGTCATATTATAAGTTATTTCCAATGATACAATGCAAATTACGTTATATTATAAGGAATTCTCAATGATAAACTACGATATATTAGAAGGTATTTTAATGATACACTGCATATTACGTCATATTATAAGGAATTTTCAATGATACACTGCATATTACGTTATATTATAAGGTTATTTGCAATGAAACACTGCATATTACGTTATATTATAAGGAATTTTCAATGATAAACTACGATATAATATAAGGTATTTTCAATGATACACTACATATTACGTCATATTATAAGTTATTTCCAATAATACAATGCAAATTACGTTATATTATAAGGAATTTTCAATGATAAACTACGATATATTATAAGGTATTTTCAATGATACACTGCATATTTCGTTATATTATAAGGTATTTTCAATGATACACTGCATATTACGTTTTATTATAAGGTGTTTTCAATGATACACTTCATATTACGTTATATTATAAGGTATTTTCAATGATACACTACACATTACGATATATTATAAGGTATTTTCAATGATAAACTACAAATTACGATATATTATAAGGTATCTTCAATGATAAACTACAAATTACGATATAATATAAGGTATTTTCAATGATACACTACATATTACGTCATATTATAAGTTATTTCCAATGATACAATGCAAATTACGTTATATTATAAGGTGTTTTCAATGATAAACTACGATATAT
Source organism: Lasioglossum lativentre (assembly GCA_916610255.1). NCBI lineage: Eukaryota > Metazoa > Arthropoda > Insecta > Hymenoptera > Halictidae > Lasioglossum > Lasioglossum lativentre. Next base: position 14,986 of record CAKAJI010000224.1, on the reverse strand, counting down.
TATAAGGAATTTTCAATGATACACTGTATATTACGATATATTATAAGGTATTTTCAATGATACACTGCATATTACGTTATATTATAAGGTATTTTCAATGATACACTGCATATTTCGTTATATTATAAGGTATTTTCAATTATACACTACGAATTACGATATATTATAAGGTATCTTCAATGATACACTACAAATTACGATATATTATAAGGTATTTTCAATGATACACTGCATATTACGTTATATTATAAGGTATTCTCAATGATACACTGCATATTACGTTATATTATAAGGAATTCTCAATGATAAACTACGATATATTAGAAGGTATTTTCAATGATACACTGCATATTACGTCATATTATAAGGAATTTTCAATGATACACTGCATATTACGTTATATTATAAGGTTATTTGCAATGAAACACTGCATATTACGTTATATTATAAGGAATTTTCAATGATAAACTACGATATAATATAAGGTATTTCCAATGATACACTACATATGACGTCATATTATAAGTTATTTCCAATGATACAATGCAAATTACGTTATGTTATAAGGTATTTACAATGATAAACTACATATTACGATATATTATAAGGTATTTTCAATGATACACTGCATATTACGTCATATTAGATGGTATTGCCAATGATACACTGCATATTACGTTTTATTATAAGGTATTTCCAATGATAAACTACATATTACGATATATTATAAGGTATTTTCAATGATACACTGCATATTACGTTATATTATAAGGTTATTTGCAATGAAACACTGTATGTTACGTTATATTAAAAGGTATTTTCAATGATGCACTGCATATTACGTTATATTATAAGGAATTTTCAATGATACACTGCATATTACGTTATATTATAAGGTTATTTGCAATGAAACACTGCATATTACGTTATATTATAAGGAATATTCAATGATAAACTACGATATAATATAAGGTATTTTCAATGATACACTACATATTACGTCATAGTATAAGTTATTTCCAATGATACAATGCAAATTACGTTATATTATAAGGAATTCTCAATGATAAACTACGATATATTAGAAGGTATTTTCAATGATACACTGCATATTACGTCATATTATAAGGAATTTTCAATGATACACTGCATATTACGTTATATTTTAAGGTTATTTGCAATGAAACACTGCATATTACGTTCTATTAAAAGGAATTTTCACTGATAAACTACGATATAATATAAGGTATTTCCAATGATACACTACATATTACGTCATATTATAAGTTATTTCCAATGATACAATGCAAATTACGTTATGTTATAAGGTATTTTCAATGATACACTACAAATTACGATATATTATAAGGTATTTTCAATGATACACTGCATATTACGTCATATTATAAGGAATTTTCAATGATACACTGCATATTACGTTATAATATAAGGTTATTTGCAATGAAACACTGCATATTACGTTATATTATAAGGAATTTTCAATGATAAACTACGATATAATATAAGGTATTTCCAATGATACACTACATATTACGTCATATTATAAGTTATTTCCAATGATACAATGCAAATTACGTTATGTTATAAGGTATTTACAATGATAAACTACATATTACGATATATTATAAGGTATTTTCAATGATACACTGCATATTACGTCATATTAGATGGTATTGCCAATGATACACTGCATATTACGTTATATTATAAGGTTATTTGCAATGAAACACTGCATATTACGTTATATTATAAGGAATATTCAATGATAAACTACGATATAAAATAAGGTATTTTCAATGATACACTACATATTACGTCATAGTATAAGTTATTTCCAATGATACAATGCAAATTACGTTATATTATAAGGAATTCTCAATGATAAACTACGATATATTAGAAGGTATTTTCAATGATACACTGCATATTACGTCATATTATAAGGAATTTTCAATGATACACTGCATATTACGTTATATTTTAAGGTTATTTGCAATGAAACACTGCATATTACGTTATATTATAAGGAATTTTCACTGATAAACTACGATATAATATAAGGTATTTCCAATGATACACTACATATTACGTCATATTATAAGTTATTTCCAATGATACAATGCAAATTACGTTATGTTATAAGGTATTTACAATGATAAACTACATATTACGATATATTATAAGGTATTTTCAATGATACACTGCATATTTCGTTATATTATAAGGCATTTTCAATGATACACTGCATATTACGTTTTATTATAAGGTGTTTTCAATGATACACTGCATATTACGTTATATTATAAGGAATTTTCAATGATACACTACAAATTACGATATATTATAAGGTATTTTCAATGATAAACTACAAATTACGATATATTATAAGGTATCTTCAATGATAAACTACAAATTACGATATAATATAAGGTATTTTCAATGATAAACTACAAATTACGATATATTATAAGGTATCTTCAATGATAAACTACTAATTACGATATAATATAAGGTATTTTCAATGATACACTACATATTACGTCATATTATAAGTTATTTCCAATGATACAATGCAAATTACGTTATATTATAAGGTGTTTTCAATGATAAACTACGATATATTATAAGGTATTTTCAATGATACACTGCATATTACGATATATTATAAGGTATTTTCAATGATACACTGCATATTACGTTATATTATAAGGTATTTTCAATGATACACTGCATATTACGTTATATTATAAGGTATTTTCAATGATACACTGCATATTACGTTATATTATAAGGAATTCTCATTAATAAACTACGATATATTAGAAGGTATTTTCAATGATACACTGCATATTACGTCATATTATAAGGAATTTTCAATGATAAACTACGATATAATATAAGGTATTTCCAATGATACACTACATATTACGACATATTATAAGTTATTTCCAATGATACACTGCAAATTACGTTATATTATAAGGTATTTTCAATGATACACTACAAATTACGATATATTATAAGGTATTTTCAATGATAAACTACAAATTACGATATATTATAAGGTATCTTCAATGATAAACTACAAATTACGATATAATATAAGGTATTTTCAATGATAAACTACAAATTACGATATATTATAAGGTATCTTCAATGATAAACTACAAATTACGATATAATATAAGGTATTTTCAATGATACACTACATATTACGTCATATTATAAGTTATTTCCAATGATACAATGCAAATTACGTTATATTATAAGGTGTTTTCAATGATAAACTACGATATATTATAAGGTATTTTCAATGATACCCTGCATATTACGATATATTATAAGGTATTTTCAATGATACACTGCATATTACGTTATATTATAAGGTATTTTCAATGATACACTGCATATTACGTTATATTATAAGGAATTTTCAATGATAAACTACGATATAATATAAGGTATTTTCAATGATACACTGCATATTTCGTTATATTATAAGATATTTTCAATTATACACTACAAATTACGATATATTATAAGGTACCTTCAATGATACACTACAAATTACGTTATATTATAAGGTATTTTCAATGATACACTGCATATTACGTTATATTATAAGGTATTTTCAATGATACACTGCATATTACGTTATATTATAAGGTTATTTGCAATGAAACACTGCATATTACGTTATATTATAAGGAATTTTCAATGATAAACTACGATATAATATAAGGTATTTTCAATGATACACTACATATTACGTCATATTATAAGTTATTTCCAATGATACAATGCAAATTACGTTATATTATAAGGTATTTTCAATGATAAACTACGATATATTATAAGGTATTTTCAATGATACACTGCATATTTCGTTATATTATAAGGCATTTTCAATGATACACTGCATATTACGTTTTATTATAAGGTGTTTTCAATGATACACTGCATATTACGTTATATTATAAGGTATTTTCAATGATACACTACAAATTACGATATATTATAATGTATTTTCAATGATAAACTACAAATTACGATATATTATAAGGTATCTTCAATGATAAACTACAAATTACGATATAATATAAGGTATTTTCAATGATAAACTACAAATTACGATATATTATAAGGTATCTTCAATGATAAACTACAAATTACGATATAATATAAGGTATTTTCAATGATACACTACATATTACGTCATATTATAAGTTATTTCCAATGATACAATGCAAATTACGTTATATTATAAGGTGTTTTCAATGATAAACTACGATATATTATAAGGTATTTTCAATGATACACTGCATATTACGATATATTATAAGGTATTTTCAATGATACACTGCATATTACGTTATATTATAAGGTATTTTCAATGATACACTGCATATTACGTTATATTATAAGGAATTTTCAATGATAAACTACGATATAATATAAGGTATTTTCAATGATACACTGCATATTTCGTTATATTATAAGGTATTTTCAATTATACACTACAAATTACGATATATTATAAGGTACCTTCAATGATACACTACAAATTACGTTATATTATAAGGTATTTTCAATGATACACTGCATATTACGTTATATTATAAGGTATTTTCAATGATACACTGCATATTACGTTATATTATAAGGTTATTTGCAATGAAACACTGCATATTACGTTATATTATAAGGAATTTTCAATGATAAACTACGATATAATATAAGGTATTTTCAATGATACACTACATATTACGTCATATTATAAGTTATTTCCAATGATACAATGCAAATTACGTTATATTATAAGGTTATTTGCAATGATAAACTACAAATTACGATATATTATAAGGTATCTTCAATGATAAACTACAAATTACGATATAATATAAGGTATTTTCAATGATACACTACATATTACGTCATATTATAAGTTATTTCCAATGATACAATGCAAATTACGTTATATTATAAGGTGTTTTCAATGATACACTGCATATTACGTTATATTATAAGGTATTTGCAATGAAACACTGCATATTACGTTTTATTATAAGGTGTTTTCAATGATACACTGCATATTACGTTATATTATAAGGTATTTTCAATGATACACTACAAATTACGATATATTATAATGTATTTTCAATGATAAACTACAAATTACGATATATTATAAGGTATCTTCAATGATAAACTACAAATTACGATATAATATAAGGTATTTCCAATGATACACTACATATTACGTCATATTATAAGTTATTTCCAATGATACAATGCAAATTACGTTATGTTATAAGGTATTTACAATGATAAACTACATATTACGATATATTATAAGGTATTTTCAATGATATACTGTATATTACGTTGTAGTATAAGGTATTTTCAATGATACACTGCATATTACGTCATATTAGATGGTATTGCCAATGATACAATGCAAATTACGTTATGTTATAAGGTATTTACAATGATAAACTACATATTACGATATATTATAAGGTATTTTCAATGATATACTGTATATTACGTTGTAGTATAAGGTATTTTCAATGATGCACTGCATATTACGTTATATTATAAGGAATTTTCAATGATACACTGCATATTACGTTATATTATAAGGTTATTTGCAATGATAAACTACAAATTACGATATATTATAAGGTATCTTCAATGATAAACTACAAATTACGATATAATATAAGGTATTTTCAATGATACACTACATATTACGTCATATTATAAGTTATTTCCAATGATACAATGCAAATTACGTTATATTATAAGGTGTTTTCAATGATACACTGCATATTACGTTATATTATAAGGTTATTTGCAATGAAACACTGCATATTACGTTATATTATAAGGAATTTTCAATGATAAACTACGATATAATATAAGGTATTTTCAATGATACACTACATATTACGTCATATTATAAGTTATTTCCAATGATACAATGCAAATTACGTTATATTATAAGGAATTTTAAATGATAAACTACGATATATTATAAGGTATTTTTAATGATACACTGCATATTTCGTTATATTATAAGGCATTTTCAATGATACACTGCATATTACGTTTTATTATAAGGTGTTTTCAATGATACACTGCATATTACGTTATATTATAAGGTATTTTCAATGATACACTACAAATTACGATATATTATAAGGTATTTTCAATGATAAACTACAAATTACGATATATTATAAGGTATCTTCAATGATAAACTACAAATTACGATATAATATAAGGTATTTTCAATGATAAACTACAAATTACGATATATTATAAGGTATCTTCAATGATAAACTACAAATTACGATATAATATAAGGTATTTCCAATGATACACTACATATTACGTCATATTATAAGTTATTTCCAATGATACAATGCAAATTACGTTATGTTATAAGGTATTTACAATGATAAACTACATATTACGATATATTATAAGGTATTTTCAATGATATACTGTATATTACGTTGTAGTATAAGGTATTTTCAATGATACACTGCATATTACGTCATATTAGATGGTATTGCCAATGATACAATGCAAATTACGTTATGTTATAAGGTATTTACAATGATAAACTACATATTACGATATATTATAAGGTATTTTCAATGATATACTGTATATTACGTTGTAGTATAAGGTATTTTCAATGATGCACTGCATATTACGTTATATTATAAGGAATTTTCAATGATAAACTACGATATAATATAAGGTATTTTCAATGATACACTACATATTACGTCATATTATAAGTTATTTCCAATGATACAATGCAAATTACGTTATATTATAAGGTATTTTCAATGATAAACTACGATATATTATAAGGTATTTTCAATGATACACTGCATATTTCGTTATATTATAAGGTATTTTCAATGATACACTGCATATTACGTCATATTAGATGGTATTGCCAATGATACAATGCAAATTACGTTATGTTATAAGGTATTTACAATGATAAACTACATATTACGATATATTATAAGGTATTTTCAATGATATACTGTATATTACGTTGTAGTATAAGGTATTTTCAATGATGCACTGCATATTACGTTATATTATAAGGAATTTTCAATGATACACTGCATATTACGTTATATTATAAGGTTATTTGCAATGATAAACTACAAATTACGATATATTATAAGGTATCTTCAATGATAAACTACAAATTACGATATAATATAAGGTATTTTCAATGATACACTACATATTACGTCATATTATAAGTTATTTCCAATGATACAATGCAAATTACGTTATATTATAAGGTGTTTTCAATGATACACTGCATATTACGTTATATTATAAGGTTATTTGCAATGAAACACTGCATATTACGTTATATTATAAGGAATTTTCAATGATAAACTACGATATAATATAAGGTATTTTCAATGATACACTACATATTACGTCATATTATAAGTTATTTCCAATGATACAATGCAAATTACGTTATATTATAAGGAATTTTAAATGATAAACTACGATATATTATAAGGTATTTTTAATGATACACTGCATATTTCGTTATATTATAAGGCATTTTCAATGATACACTGCATATTACGTTTTATTATAAGGTGTTTTCAATGATACACTGCATATTACGTTATATTATAAGGTATTTTCAATGATACACTACAAATTACGATATATTATAAGGTATTTTCAATGATAAACTACAAATTACGATATATTATAAGGTATCTTCAATGATAAACTACAAATTACGATATAATATAAGGTATTTTCAATGATAAACTACAAATTACGATATATTATAAGGTATCTTCAATGATAAACTACAAATTACGATATAATATAAGGTATTTCCAATGATACACTACATATTACGTCATATTATAAGTTATTTCCAATGATACAATGCAAATTACGTTATGTTATAAGGTATTTACAATGATAAACTACATATTACGATATATTATAAGGTATTTTCAATGATATACTGTATATTACGTTGTAGTATAAGGTATTTTCAATGATACACTGCATATTACGTCATATTAGATGGTATTGCCAATGATACAATGCAAATTACGTTATGTTATAAGGTATTTACAATGATAAACTACATATTACGATATATTATAAGGTATTTCCAATGATACAATGCAAATTACGTTATATTATAAGGTGTTTTCAATGATACACTGCATATTACGTTATATTATAACGTTATTCGCAATGAAACACTGTATGTTACGTTATATTAAAAGGTATTTTCAATGATGCACTGTATATTACGTTATATTATAAGGAATTTTCAATGATACACTGCATATTACGTTTTATTATAAGGTGTTTTCAATGATACACTGCATATTACGTTATATTATAAGGTATTTTCAATGATACACTACAAATTACGATATATTATAAGGTATTTTCAATGATAAACTACAAATTACGATATATTATAAGGTATCTTCAATAATAAACTACAAATTACGATATAATATAAGGTATTTCCAATGATACACTACATATTACGTCATATTATAAGTTATTTCCAATGATACAATGCAAATTACGTTATGTTATAAGGTATTTACAATGATAAACTACATATTACGATATATTATAAGGTATTTTCAATGATATACTGTATATTACGTTGTAGTATAAGGTATTTTCAATGATACACTGCATATTACGTCATATTAGATGGTATTGCCAATGATACAATGCAAATTACGTTATGTTATAAGGTATTTACAATGATAAACTACATATTACGATATATTATAAGGTATTTTCAATGATATACTGTATATTACGTTGTAGTATAAGGTATTTTCAATGATGCACTGCATATTACGTTATATTATAAGGAATTTTCAATGATACACTTCATATTACGTTATATTATAAGGTTATTTGCAATGATAAACTACAAATTACGATATATTATAAGGTATCTTCAATGATAAACTACAAATTACGATATAATATAAGGTATTTTCAATGATACACTACATATTACGTCATATTATAAGTTATTTCCAATGATACAATGCAAATTACGTTATATTATAAGGTGTTTTCAATGATACACTGCATATTACGTTATATTATAAGGTTATTTGCAATGAAACACTGCATATTACGTTATATTATAAGGAATTTTCAATGATAAACTACGATATAATATAAGGTATTTTCAATGATACACTACATATTACGTCATATTATAAGTTATTTCCAATGATACAATGCAAATTACGTTATATTATAAGGAATTTTAAATGATAAACTACGATATATTATAAGGTATTTTTAATGATACACTGCATATTTCGTTATATTATAAGGCATTTTCAATGATACACTGCATATTACGTTTTATTATAAGGTGTTTTCAATGATACACTGCATATTACGTTATATTATAAGGTATTTTCAATGATACACTACAAATTACGATATATTATAAGGTATTTTCAATGATAAACTACAAATTACGATATATTATAAGGTATCTTCAATGATAAACTACAAATTACGATATAATATAAGGTATTTTCAATGATAAACTACAAATTACGATATATTATAAGGTATCTTCAATGATAAACTACAAATTACGATATAATATAAGGTATTTCCAATGATACACTACATATTACGTCATATTATAAGTTATTTCCAATGATACAATGCAAATTACGTTATGTTATAAGGTATTTACAATGATAAACTACATATTACGATATATTATAAGGTATTTTCAATGATATACTGTATATTACGTTGTAGTATAAGGTATTTTCAATGATACACTGCATATTACGTCATATTAGATGGTATTGCCAATGATACAATGCAAATTACGTTATGTTATAAGGTATTTACAATGATAAACTACATATTACGATATATTATAAGGTATTTTCAATGATATACTGTATATTACGTTGTAGTATAAGGTATTTTCAATGATGCACTGCATATTACGTTATATTATAAGGAATTTTCAATGATACACTGCATATTACGTTATATTATAAGGTTATTTGCAATGATAAACTACAAATTACGATATATTATAAGGTATCTTCAATGATAAACTACAAATTACGATATAATATAAGGTATTTTCAATGATACACTACATATTACGTCATATTATAAGTTATTTCCAATGATACAATGCAAATTACGTTATATTATAAGGTGTTTTCAATGATACACTGCATATTACGTTATATTATAAGGTTATTTGCAATGAAACACTGCATATTACGTTATATTATAAGGAATTTTCAATGATAAACTACGATATAATATAAGGTATTTTCAATGATACACTACATATTACGTCATATTATAAGTTATTTCCAATGATACAATGCAAATTACGTTATATTATAAGGTATTTTCAATGATAAACTACGATATATTATAAGGTATTTTCAATGATACACTGCATATTACGTTATATTATAAGGTATTTTCAATGATACACTGCATATTACGTCATATTAGATGGTATTGCCAATGATACAATGCAAATTACGTTATGTTATAAGGTATTTACAATGATAAACTACATATTACGATATATTATAAGGTATTTTCAATGATATACTGTATATTACGTTGTAGTATAAGGTATTTTCAATGATGCACTGCATATTACGTTATATTATAAGGAATTTTCAATGATACACTGCATATTACGTTATATTATAAGGTTATTTGCAATGATAAACTACAAATTACGATATATTATAAGGTATCTTCAATGATAAACTACAAATTACGATATAATATAAGGTATTTTCAATGATACACTACATATTACGTCATATTATAAGTTATTTCCAATGATACAATGCAAATTACGTTATATTATAAGGTGTTTTCAATGATACACTGCATATTACGTTATATTATAAGGTTATTTGCAATGAAACACTGCATATTACGTTATATTATAAGGAATTTTCAATGATAAACTACGATATAATATAAGGTATTTTCAATGATACACTACATATTACGTCATATTATAAGTTATTTCCAATGATACAATGCAAATTACGTTATATTATAAGGAATTTTAAATGATAAACTACGATATATTATAAGGTATTTTTAATGATACACTGCATATTTCGTTATATTATAAGGCATTTTCAATGATACACTGCATATTACGTTTTATTATAAGGTGTTTTCAATGATACACTGCATATTACGTTATATTATAAGGTATTTTCAATGATACACTACAAATTACGATATATTATAAGGTATTTTCAATGATAAACTACAAATTACGATATATTATAAGGTATCTTCAATGATAAACTACAAATTACGATATAATATAAGGTATTTTCAATGATAAACTACAAATTACGATATATTATAAGGTATCTTCAATGATAAACTACAAATTACGATATAATATAAGGTATTTCCAATGATACACTACATATTACGTCATATTATAAGTTATTTCCAATGATACAATGCAAATTACGTTATGTTATAAGGTATTTACAATGATAAACTACATATTACGATATATTATAAGGTATTTTCAATGATATACTGTATATTACGTTGTAGTATAAGGTATTTTCAATGATACACTGCATATTACGTCATATTAGATGGTATTGCCAATGATACAATGCAAATTACGTTATGTTATAAGGTATTTACAATGATAAACTACATATTACGATATATTATAAGGTATTTTCAATGATATACTGTATATTACGTTGTAGTATAAGGTATTTTCAATGATGCACTGCATATTACGTTATATTATAAGGAATTTTCAATGATACACTGCATATTACGTTATATTATAAGGTTATTTGCAATGATAAACTACAAATTACGATATATTATAAGGTATCTTCAATGATAAACTACAAATTACGATATAATATAAGGTATTTTCAATGATACACTACATATTACGTCATATTATAAGTTATTTCCAATGATACAATGCAAATTACGTTATATTATAAGGTGTTTTCAATGATACACTGCATATTACGTTATATTATAAGGTTATTTGCAATGAAACACTGCATATTACGTTATATTATAAGGAATTTTCAATGATAAACTACGATATAATATAAGGTATTTTCAATGATACACTACATATTACGTCATATTATAAGTTATTTCCAATGATACAATGCAAATTACGTTATATTATAAGGTATTTTCAATGATAAACTACGATATATTATAAGGTATTTTCAATGATACACTGCATATTTCGTTATATTATAAGGCATTTTCAATGATACACTGCATATTACGTTTTATTATAAGGTGTTTTCAATGATACACTGCATATTACGTTATATTATAAGGTATTTTCAATGATACACTACAAATTACGATATATTATAAGGTATTTTCAATGATAAACTACAAATTACGATATATTATAAGGTATCTTCAATGATAAACTACAAATTACGATATAATATAAGGTATTTCCAATGATACACTACATATTACGTCATATTATAAGTTATTTCCAATGATACAATGCAAATTACGTTATGTTATAAGGTATTTACAATGATAAACTACATATTACGAGATATTATAAGGTATTTTCAATGATATACTGTATATTACGTTGTAGTATAAGGTATTTTCAATGATACACTGCATATTACGTCATATTAGATGGTATTGCCAATGATACAATGCAAATTACGTTATGTTATAAGGTATTTACAATGATAAACTACATATTACGATATATTATAAGGTATTTTCAATGATATACTGTATATTACGTTGTAGTATAAGGTATTTTCAATGATACACTGCATATTACGTCATATTAGATGGTATTGCCAATGATACAATGCAAATTACGTTATGTTATAAGGTATTTACAATGATAAACTACATATTACGATATATTATAAGGTATTTTCAATGATATACTGTATATTACGTTGTAGTATAAGGTGTTTTCAATGATACACTGCATATTACGTTATATTATAAGGTTATTTGCAATGAAACACTGCATATTACGTTATATTATAAGGAATTTTCAATGATAAACTACGATATAATATAAGGTATTTTCAATGATACACTACATATTACGTCATATTATAAGTTATTTCCAATGATACAATGCAAATTACGTTATATTATAAGGAATTTTAAATGATAAACTACGATATATTATAAGGTATTTTTAATGATACACTGCATATTTCGTTATATTATAAGGCATTTTCAATGATACAGTGCATATTACGTTTTATTATAAGGTGTTTTCAATGATACACTGCATATTACGTTATATTATAAGGTATTTTCAATGATACACTACAAATTACGATATATTATAAGGTATTTTCAATGATAAACTACAAATTACGATATATTATAAGGTATCTTCAATGATAAACTACAAATTACGATATAATATAAGGTATTTTCAATGATAAACTACAAATTACGATATATTATAAGGTATCTTCAATAATAAACTACAAATTACGATATAATATAAGGTATTTCCAATGATACACTACATATTACGTCATATTATAAGTTATTTCCAATGATACAATGCAAATTACGTTATGTTATAAGGTATTTACAATGATAAACTACATATTACGATATATTATAAGGTATTTTCAATGATATACTGTATATTACGTTGTAGTATAAGGTATTTTCAATGATACACTGCATATTACGTCATATTAGATGGTATTGCCAATGATACAATGCAAATTACGTTATGTTATAAGGTATTTACAATGATAAACTACATATTACGATATATTATAAGGTATTTTCAATGATATACTGTATATTACGTTATATTATAAGGTATTTTCAATGATACACTGCATATTACGTTATATTATAAGGTATTTTCAATGATATACTGCATATTACGTTACATTATAAGGTATTTTCAATGATACACTGCATATTACGTTATATTATAAGGTATTTTCAATGATAGACTGCAAATATTACATTATATTATAAGGTATTTTCAATGATACACTGCATATTCGTTACATTATAAGGTATTTTCAATGATACACTGCATATTACTATATATTATAAGGCATTTTCAATGATACACTGCATATTACGTTATATTTTAAGGCATTTTCAATGATACTCTGCATATTACGTTACATTACAAGATATTTTCAATGATACACTGCTTATTACGTTACATTATAAGGTATTTTCAATGATATACTGCATATCACGTTATATTATAAGGTATTTTCAATGATACACTGCATATTACGTTATATTATAAGGTATTTTCAATGATTCACTGCATATTACGTTATATTATAAGGTATTTTCAATGATACACTGCATATTACGTTATATTATAAGGTATTTTCAATGATAGACTGCAAATATTACATTATATTATAAGGTATTTTCAATGATACACTGCATATTACGTTATAGTATATGGTATTTTCAATGATAGACTGCATATCACGTTATATTATAAGGTATTTTGAATAATACACTGCATATCACGTTATATTATAAGCTATTTTCAATGATTCACTGCATATTACGTTATATTATAAGATATTTTCAATGATAGACTGCATATTACATTACATTATAATTTATTTTCAATGATACACTGCATATTACGTTACATTATAAGGTATTTTCAATGATACACTGCATATTACGTTATATTATAAGGTATTTTCAATGATACACTGCATATTACATTATATTATAGGGTATTTTCAATGATAGACTGCATATTACGTTATATTATCACGTATTTTCAATGATACACTGCATATTACGTTATATTATAAGGTATTTTCAATGATACACTGCATATTAC
>CAKAJI010000223.1:0-30951 GCA_916610255.1 Lasioglossum lativentre | reverse complement strand
TGATATAACGTATTATGCAGTGTATCATTGAAAATACCTTATAATATATGGTAATTTGTAGTGTATCAATGTAAATACCTTATAATATAACGTAATATGCAGTGTATCATTGAAAATACCTTATAATATATCATAATATGCAGTGTATCATTGAAAATACCATATAATATATCGTAATATGCAGTGTATCATTGAAAATACCTTATAATATAACGTAATATGCAGTGTGTCATTGAAAATACCTTATATATTAATATAACGTAATATGCAGTGTATCATTGAAAATACCTTATAATATACCATAATATGCAGTGTATCATTGAAAATACCTTATCATATAACGTAATATGCAGTGTATCATTGAAAATACCTTATAATATATGGTAATTTGTAGTTTACAATTGAAAATACCTTATAATATAACGTAATATACAGTGTATCATTGAAAATACCTTATAATATTACGTAATATGGAGTGTATCATTGAAAATACCTTATAATATAACGTTATATGCAGTGTATCATTGAAAATACCTTATAATATAACGTAATATGCAGTGTATCATTGAAAATACCGTATAATATTTAGTAGTTTATCATTGAAAATACCTTATAATATAACGTAATATGCAGTGTACCATTGAAAATACCTTATAATATATAGTAGTTTATCATTGAAAATACCTTATAATATAACGTAATATGCAGTGTATCATTGAAAATAGCTTATAATATAACGTAATATGCAGTGTGTCATCGAAAATACCTTATAATATAACGTAATATGCAGTGTATCATTGAAAATACCTTATATTATATCATAATATGCAGTGTATCATTGAAAATACCATATAATATATCGTAATATGCAGTGTATCATTGCAAATACCTTATAATATAACGTAATATACAGTGTGTCATTGAAAATACCTTATAATATAACGTCATATGCAGTGTATCATTGAAAATACCTTATGATGTATAGTAGTTTACAATTGAAAATACCATATAATATAACGTAATATGCAGTGTATCATTGAAAATACCTTATAATATTACGTAATATGGAGTGTATCATTGAAAATAGCTTATAATATAACGTAATATGCAGTGTGTCATCGAAAATACCTTATAATATAACGTAATATGCAGTGTATCATTGAAAATACCTTATAATATATCATAGTATGCAGTGTATCATTGAAAATACCATATAATATATCGTAATATGCAGTGTATCATTGCAAATACCTTATAATATAACGTAATATACAGTGTGTCATTGAAAATACCTTATAATATAACGTCATATGCAGTGTATCATTGAAAATACCTTATGATGTATAGTAGTTTACAATTGAAAATACCATATAATATAACGTAATATGCAGTGTATCATTGAAAATACCTTATAATATTACGTAATATGGAGTGTATCATTGAAAATACCTTATAATATAACGTTATATGCAGTGTATCATTGAAAATACCTTATAATATAACGTAATATGCAGTGTATCATTGAAAATACCGTATAATATTTAGTAGTTTATCATTGAAAATACCTTATAATATAACGTAATATGTAGTGTATCATTGAAAATACCTTATAGTATAACGTAATATGCAGTGTATCATTGAAAATACCTTATAATATAACGTAATATGCAGTGTATCTTTGAAAATACCTTATAATATATAGTAGTTTACCATTGAAAAAGCTTATAATATAACGTAATATGCAGTGTATCGTTGAAAATACCTTATAATATATAGTAGCTTATCATTGAAAATACCTTATAATATATAGTAGTTTATCATTGAAAATACCTTATAATATAACGTAATATGCAGTGTATCAATGAAAATACCTTATGATATAACGTATTATGCAGTGTATCATTGAAAATACCTTATAATATATGGTAATTTGTAGTGTATCAATGTAAATACCTTATAATATAACGTAATATGCAGTGTATCATTGAAAATACCTTATAATATATCATAATATGCAGTGTATCATTGAAAATACCATATAATATATCGTAATATGCAGTGTATCATTGCAAATAGCTTATAATATATCGTAATATGCAGTGTATCATTGAAAATACCTTATAATATAACGTTATATGCAGTGTATCATTGAAAATACCTTATAATATAACGTAATATGCAGTGTATCATTGAAAATACCTTATAATATATCATAATATGCAGTGTATCATTGAAAATACCATATAATATATCGTAATATGCAGTGTATCATTGCAAATACCTTATAATATATCGTAATATGCAGTGTATCATTGAAAATACCTTATAATATAACGTAATATGCAGTGTATCATTGAAAATACCTTATGATGTATAGTAGTTTACAATTGAAAATACCATATAATATAACGTAATATGCAGTGTATCATTGAAAATACCTTATAATATTACGTAATATGGAGTGTATCATTGAAAATAGCTTATAATATAACGTAATATGCAGTGTGTCATCGAAAATACCTTATAATATAACGTAATATGCAGTGTATCATTGAAAATACCTTATAATATATCATAGTATGCAGTGTATCATTGAAAATACCATATAATATATCGTAATATGCAGTGTATCATTGCAAATACCTTATAATATAACGTAATATACAGTGTGTCATTGAAAATACCTTATAATATAACGTCATATGCAGTGTATCATTGAAAATACCTTATGATGTATAGTAGTTTACAATTGAAAATACCATATAATATAACGTAATATGCAGTGTATCATTGAAAATACCTTATAATATTACGTAATATGGAGTGTATCATTGAAAATAGCTTATAATATAACGTAATATGCAGTGTGTCATCGAAAATACCTTATAATATAACGTAATATGCAGTGTATCATTGAAAATACCTTATAATATATCATAGTATGCAGTGTATCATTGAAAATACCATATAATATATCGTAATATGCAGTGTATCATTGCAAATACCTTATAATATAACGTAATATACAGTGTGTCATTGAAAATACCTTATAATATAACGTCATATGCAGTGTATCATTGAAAATACCTTATGATGTATAGTAGTTTACAATTGAAAATACCATATAATATAACGTAATATGCAGTGTATCATTGAAAATACCTTATAATATTACGTAATATGGAGTGTATCATTGAAAATACCTTATAATATAACGTAATATGCAGTGTATCATTGAAAATACCTTATAATATAACGTAATATGCAGTGTATCATTGAAAATACCTTATAATATATCATAATATGCAGTTTATCATTGAAAATACATTATAATATATGGTAATTTGTAGTGTATCAATGAAAATACCTTATAATATAACGTAATATGCAGTGTATCGTTGAAAATACCTTATAATATAACGTAATATGCAGTGTATCATTGAAAATACCTTATGATATAACGTATTATGCAGTGTATCATTGAAAATACCATATAATATATGGTAATTTGTAGTGTATCAATGGAAATACCTTATAATATAGCGTAATATGCAGTGTATCATTGAAAATACCTTATAATATACCATAATATGCAGTTTATCATTGAAAATACCTTATAATATAACGTAATATGCAGTGTACCATTGAAAATACCTTATAATATATAGTAGTTTATCATTGAAAATACCTTATAATATAACGTAATATGCAGTGTATCATTGAAAATAGCTTATAATATAACGTAATATGCAGTGTGTCATCGAAAATACCTTATAATATAACGTAATATGCAGTGTATCATTGAAAATACCTTATAATATATAGTAGCTTATCATTGAAAATACCTTATAATATATAGTAGTTTATCATTGAAAATACCTTATAATATAACGTAATATGCAGTGTATCAATGAAAATACCTTATGATATAACGTATTATGCAGTGTATCATTGAAAATACCTTATAATATATGGTAATTTGTAGTGTATCAATGTAAATACCTTATAATATAACGTAATATGCAGTGTATCATTGAAAATACCTTATAATATATCATAATATGCAGTGTATCATTGAAAATACCATATAATATATCGTAATATGCAGTGTATCATTGAAAATACCTTATAATATAACGTAATATGCAGTGTGTCATTGAAAATACCTTATATATTAATATAACGTAATATGCAGTGTATCATTGAAAATACCTTATAATATACCATAATATGCAGTGTATCATTGAAAATACCTTATCATATAACGTAATATGCAGTGTATCATTGAAAATACCTTATAATATATGGTAATTTGTAGTTTACAATTGAAAATACCTTATAATATAACGTAATATACAGTGTATCATTGAAAATACCTTATAATATTACGTAATATGGAGTGTATCATTGAAAATACCTTATAATATAACGTTATATGCAGTGTATCATTGAAAATACCTTATAATATAACGTAATATGCAGTGTATCATTGAAAATACCGTATAATATTTAGTAGTTTATCATTGAAAATACCTTATAATATAACGTAATATGCAGTGTACCATTGAAAATACCTTATAATATATAGTAGTTTATCATTGAAAATACCTTATAATATATAGTAGTTTATCATTGAAAATACCTTATAATATAACGTAATATGCAGTGTATCAATGAAAATACCTTATGATATAACGTATTATGCAGTGTATCATTGAAAATACCTTATAATATATGGTAATTTGTAGTGTATCAATGTAAATACCTTATAATATAACGTAATCTGCAGTGTATCATTGAAAATACCTTATAATATATCATAATATGCAGTGTATCATTGAAAATACCATATAATATATCGTAATATGCAGTGTATCATTGCAAATACCTTATAATATATCGTAATATGCAGTGTATCATTGAAAATACCTTATAATATAACGTAATATGCAGTGTATCATTGAAAATACCTTATGATGTATAGTAGTTTACAATTGAAAATACCATATAATATAACGTAATATGCAGTGTATCATTGAAAATACCTTATAATATTACGTAATATGGAGTGTATCATTGAAAATAGCTTATAATATAACGTAATATGCAGTGTGTCATCGAAAATACCTTATAATATAACGTAATATGCAGTGTATCATTGAAAATACCTTATAATATATCATAGTATGCAGTGTATCATTGAAAATACCATATAATATATCGTAATATGCAGTGTATCATTGCAAATACCTTATAATATAACGTAATATACAGTGTGTCATTGAAAATACCTTATAATATAACGTCATATGCAGTGTATCATTGAAAATACCTTATGATGTATAGTAGTTTACAATTGAAAATACCATATAATATAACGTAATATGCAGTGTATCATTGAAAATACCTTATAATATTACGTAATATGGAGTGTATCATTGAAAATAGCTTATAATATAACGTAATATGCAGTGTGTCATCGAAAATACCTTATAATATAACGTAATATGCAGTGTATCATTGAAAATACCTTATAATATATCATAGTATGCAGTGTATCATTGAAAATACCATATAATATATCGTAATATGCAGTGTATCATTGCAAATACCTTATAATATAACGTAATATACAGTGTGTCATTGAAAATACCTTATAATATAACGTCATATGCAGTGTATCATTGAAAATACCTTATGATGTATAGTAGTTTACAATTGAAAATACCATATAATATAACGTAATATGCAGTGTATCATTGAAAATACCTTATAATATTACGTAATATGGAGTGTATCATTGAAAATACCTTATAATATAACGTTATATGCAGTGTATCATTGAAAATACCTTATAATATAACGTAATATGCAGTGTATCATTGAAAATACCTTATAATATATCATAATATGCAGTTTATCATTGAAAATACATTATAATATATGGTAATATGCAGTGTATCATTGAAAATACCTTATAATATAACGTAATATGCAGTGTGTCATTGAAAATACCTTATATATTAATATAACGTAATATGCAGTGTATCATTGAAAATACCTTATAATATACCATAATATGCAGTGTATCATTGAAAATACCTTATCATATAACGTAATATGCAGTGTATCATTGAAAATACCTTATAATATATGGTAATTTGTAGTTTACAATTGAAAATACCTTATAATATAACGTAATATACAGTGTATCATTGAAAATACCTTATAATATTACGTAATATGGAGTGTATCATTGAAAATACCTTATAATATAACGTTATATGCAGTGTATCATTGAAAATACCTTATAATATAACGTAATATGCAGTGTATCATTGAAAATACCGTATAATATTTAGTAGTTTATCATTGAAAATACCTTATAATATAACGTAATATGCAGTGTACCATTGAAAATACCTTATAATATATAGTAGTTTATCATTGAAAATACCTTATAATATAACGTAATATGCAGTGTATCATTGAAAATAGCTTATAATATAACGTAATATGCAGTGTGTCATCGAAAATACCTTATAATATAACGTAATATGCAGTGTATCATTGAAAATACCGTATAATATTTAGTAGTTTATCATTGAAAATACCTTATAATATAACGTAATATGCAGTGTACCATTGAAAATACCTTATAATATATAGTAGTTTATCATTGAAAATACCTTATAATATAACGTAATATGCAGTGTATCATTGAAAATAGCTTATAATATAACGTAATATGCAGTGTGTCATCGAAAATACCTTATAATATAACGTAATATGCAGTGTATCATTGAAAACACCTTATAATATATCATAATATGCAGTGTATCATTGAAAATACCATATAATATATCGTAATATGCAGTGTATCATTGCAAATACCTTATAATATAACGTAATATACAGTGTGTCATTGAAAATACCTTATAATATAACGTCATATGCAGTGTATCATTGAAAATACCTTATGATGTATAGTAGTTTACAATTGAAAATACCATATAATATAACGTAATATGCAGTGTATCATTGAAAATACCTTATAATATTACGTAATATGGAGTGTATCATTGAAAATACCTTATAATATAACGTTATATGCAGTGTATCATTGAAAATACCTTATAATATAACGTAATATGCAGTGTACCATTGAAAATACCTTATAATATATAGTAGTTTATCATTGAAAATACCTTATAATATATAGTAGTTTATCATTGAAAATACCTTATAATATAACGTAATATGCAGTGTATCAATGAAAATACCTTATGATATAACGTATTATGCAGTGTATCATTGAAAATACCTTATAATATATGGTAATTTGTAGTGTATCAATGTAAATACCTTATAATATAACGTAATATGCAGTGTATCATTGAAAATACCTTATAATATATCATAATATGCAGTGTATCATTGAAAATACCATATAATATATCGTAATATGCAGTGTATCATTGCAAATACATTATAATATATCGTAATATGCAGTGTATCATTGAAAATACCTTATAATATAACGTAATATGCAGTGTATCATTGAAAATACCTTATGATGTATAGTAGTTTACAATTGAAAATACCATATAATATAACGTAATATGCAGTGTATCATTGAAAATACCTTATAATATTACGTAATATGGAGTGTATCATTGAAAATAGCTTATAATATAACGTAATATGCAGTGTGTCATCGAAAATACCTTATAATATAACGTAATATGCAGTGTATCATAGAAAATACCTTATAATATATCATAGTATGCAGTGTATCATTGAAAATACCATATAATATATCGTAATATGCAGTGTATCATTGCAAATACCTTATAATATAACGTAATATACAGTGTGTCATTGAAAATACCTTATAATATAACGTCATATGCAGTGTATCATTGAAAATACCTTATGATGTATAGTAGTTTACAATTGAAAATACCATATAATATAACGTAATATGCAGTGTATCATTGAAAATACCTTATAATATTACGTAATATGGAGTGTATCATTGAAAATAGCTTATAATATAACGTAATATGCAGTGTATCATCGAAAATACCTTATAATATAACGTAATATGCAGTGTATCATTGAAAATACCTTATAATATATCATAGTATGCAGTGTATCATTGAAAATACCATATAATATATCGTAATATGCAGTGTATCATTGCAAATACCTTATAATATAACGTAATATACAGTGTGTCATTGAAAATACCTTATAATATAACGTCATATGCAGTGTATCATTGAAAATACCTTATGATGTATAGTAGTTTACAATTGAAAATACCATATAATATAACGTAATATGCAGTGTATCATTGAAAATACCTTATAATATTACGTAATATGGAGTGTATCATTGAAAATACCTTATAATATAACGTAATATGCAGTGTATCATTGAAAATACCTTATAATATAACGTAATATGCAGTGTATCATTGAAAATACCTTATAATATATCATAATATGCAGTTTATCATTGAAAATACATTATAATATATGGTAATTTGTAGTGTATCAATGAAAATACCTTATAATATAACGTAATATGCAGTGTATCGTTGAAAATACCTTATAATATAACGTCATATGCAGTGTATCATTGAAAATACCTTATGATGTATAGTAGTTTACAATTGAAAATACCATATAATATAACGTAATATGCAGTGTATCATTGAAAATACCTTATAATATTACGTAATATGGAGTGTATCATTGAAAATACCTTATAATATAACGTTATATGCAGTGTATCATTGAAAATACCTTATAATATAACGTAATATGCAGTGTATCATTGAAAATACCTTATAATATATCATAATATGCAGTTTATCATTGAAAATACATTATAATATATGGTAATTTGTAGTGTATCAATGAAAATACCTTATAATATAACGTAATATGCAGTGTATCGTTGAAAATACCTTATAATATAACGTAATATGCAGTGTATCATTGAAAATACCTTATGATATAACGTATTATGCAGTGTATCATTGAAAATACCATATAATATATGGTAATTTGTAGTGTATCAATGGAAATACCTTATAATATAGCGTAATATGCAGTGTATCATTGAAAATACCTTATAATATACCATAATATGCAGTTTATCATTGAAAATACCTTATAATATAACGTAATATGCAGTGTACCATTGAAAATACCTTATAATATATAGTAGTTTATCATTGAAAATACCTTATAATATAACGTAATATGCAGTGTATCATTGAAAATACCTTATAATATACCATAATATGCAGTGTATCATTGAAAATACCTTATCATATAACGTAATATGCAGTGTATCATTGAAAATACCTTATAATATATGGTAATTTGTAGTTTACAATTGAAAATACCTTATAATATAACGTAATATACAGTGTATCATTGAAAATACCTTATAATATTACGTAATATGGAGTGTATCATTGAAAATACCTTATAATATAACGTTATATGCAGTGTATCATTGAAAATACCTTATAATATAACGTAATATGCAGTGTATCATTGAAAATACCGTATAATATTTAGTAGTTTATCATTGAAAATACCTTATAATATAACGTAATATGCAGTGTACCATTGAAAATACCTTATAATATAACGTCATATGCAGTGTATCATTGAAAATACCTTATGATGTATAGTAGTTTACAATTGAAAATACCATATAATATAACGTAATATGCAGTGTATCATTGAAAATACCTTATAATATTACGTAATATGGAGTGTATCATTGACAATACCTTATAATATAATGTAATATGCCGTCTATCATTGAAAATACCTTATAATATAACGTAATATGCAGTGTATCATTGAAAATACCTTATGATATAACGTAATATGCAGTGTATCATTGAAAATACCTTATAATTTATAGTAGTTTATCATTGAAAATACCGTACAGTGTATCATTGAAAATACCTTAGAAATTATGGTAATTTGTAGTGTATCAATGAAAATACCTTATAATATATCGTAATTTGTAGTGTATCATTGAAAATACCTTATAATATAACGTAATATGCAGTGTATCATTGAAAATACCTTATAATATAACGTAATATGCAGTGTATCATTGAAAATACCTTATAATATATAGTAGTTTATCATTGAAAATACCTTATAATATATAGCAGTTTATCAATGAAAATACCTTATAATATAACGTCATATGCAGTGTATCAATGGAAATACCTTATAATATAACGTAATATGCAGTGTATCATTGAAAATACCGTATAATATTTCGTAGTTTATCATTGAAAATACCTTATAATATAACGTAATATGCAGTGTACCATTGAAAATACCTTATAATATATAGTAGTTTATCATTGAAAATACCTTATAATATAACGTAATATGCAGTGTATCATTGAAAATAGCTTATAATATAACGTAATATGCAGTGTGTCATCGAAAATACCTTATAATATAACGTAATATGCAGTGTATCATTGAAAACACCTTATAATATATCATAATATGCAGTGTATTATTGAAAATACCATATAATATATCGTAATATGCAGTGTATCATTGCAAATACCTTATAATATAACGTAATATACAGTGTGTCATTGAAAATACCTTATAATATAACGTCATATGCAGTGTATCATTGAAAATACCTTATGATGTATAGTAGTTTACAATTGAAAATACCATATAATATAACGTAATATGCAGTGTATCATTGAAAATACCTTATAATATTACGTAATATGGAGTGTATCATTGAAAATACCTTATAATATAACGTTATATGCAGTGTATCATTGAAAATACCTTATAATATAACGTAATATGCAGTGTATCGTTGAAAATACCTTATAATATATAGTAGCTTATCATTGAAAATACCTTATAATATATAGTAGTTTATCATTGAAAATACCTTATAATATAACGTAATATGCAGTGTATCAATGAAAATACCTTATGATATAACGTATTATGCAGTGTATCATTGAAAATACCTTATAATATATGGTAATTTGTAGTGTATCAATGTAAATACCTTATAATATAACGTAATATGCAGTGTATCATTGAAAATACCTTATAATATATCATAATATGCAGTGTGTCATCGAAAATACCTTATAATATAACGTAATATGCAGTGTATCATTGAAAATACCTTATAATATATAGTAGCTTATCATTGAAAATACCTTATAATATATAGTAGTTTATCATTGAAAATACCTTATAATATAACGTAATATGCAGTGTATCAATGAAAATACCTTATGATATAACGTATTATGCAGTGTATCATTGAAAATACCTTATAATATATGGTAATTTGTAGTGTATCAATGTAAATACCTTATAATATAACGTAATATGCAGTGTATCATTGAAAATACCTTATAATATATCATAATATGCAGTGTATCATTGAAAATACCATATAATATATCGTAATATGCAGTGTATCATTGAAAATACCTTATAATATAACGTAATATGCAGTGTGTCATTGAAAATACCTTATATATTAATATAACGTAATATGCAGTGTATCATTGAAAATACCTTATAATATACCATAATATGCAGTGTATCATTGAAAATACCTTATCATATAACGTAATATGCAGTGTATCATTGAAAATACCTTATAATATATGGTAATTTGTAGTTTACAATTGAAAATACCTTATAATATAACGTAATATACAGTGTATCATTGAAAATACCTTATAATATTACGTAATATGGAGTGTATCATTGAAAATACCTTATAATATAACGTTATATGCAGTGTATCATTGAAAATACCTTATAATATAACGTAATATGCAGTGTATCATTGAAAATACCGTATAATATTTAGTAGTTTATCATTGAAAATACCTTATAATATAACGTAATATGCAGTGTACCATTGAAAATACCTTATAATATATAGTAGTTTATCATTGAAAATACCTTATAATATAACGTAATATGCAGTGTATCATTGAAAATAGCTTATAATATAACGTAATATGCAGTGTGTCATCGAAAATACCTTATAATATAACGTAATATGCAGTGTATCATTGAAAATACCTTATAATATATCATAATATGCAGTGTATCATTGAAAATACCATATAATATATCGTAATATGCAGTGTATCATTGCAAATACCTTATAATATAACGTAATATACAGTGTGTCATTGAAAATACCTTATAATATAACGTCATATGCAGTGTATCATTGAAAATACCTTATGATGTATAGTAGTTTACAATTGAAAATACCATATAATATAACGTAATATGCAGTGTATCATTGAAAATACCTTATAATATTACGTAATATGGAGTGTATCATTGAAAATAGCTTATAATATAACGTAATATGCAGTGTGTCATCGAAAATACCTTATACTATAACGTAATATGCAGTGTATCATTGAAAATACCTTATAATATATCATAGTATGCAGTGTATCATTGAAAATACCATATAATATATCGTAATATGCAGTGTATCATTGCAAATACCTTATAATATATCATAATATGCAGTGTATCATTGAAAATACCTTATAATATAACGTAATATGCAGTGTATCATTGAAAATACCGTATAATATTTAGTAGTTTATCATTGAAAATACCTTATAATATATAGTAGTTTATCATTGAAAATACCTTATAATATAACGTAATATGCAGTGTATCAATGAAAATACCTTATATATTAATATAACGTAATATGCAGTGTATCATTGAAAATACCTTATAATATACCATAATATGCAGTGTATCATTGAAAATACCTTATCATATAACGTAATATGCAGTGTATCATTGAAAATACCTTATAATATAACGTAATATGCAGTGTGTCATTGAAAATACCTTATAATATAACGTAATATGCAGTGTATCATTGAAAATAGCTTATAATATAACGTAATATGCAGTGTGTCATCGAAAATACCTTATAATATAACGTAATATGCAGTGTATCATTGAAAATACCTTATAATATATAGTAGTTTATCATTGAAAATACCTTATGATATAACGTATTATGCAGTGTATCATTGAAAATACCTTATAATATATGGTAATTTGTAGTGTATCAATGTAAATACCTTATAATATAACGTAATATGCAGTGTATCATTGAAAATACCTTATAATATATCATAATATGCAGTCTATCATTGAAAATACCATATAATATAATCTAAATGCAGAGTATCATTGGAAATACATTATAATATAACGTAATATGCAGTGAATCATTGAAAATACCTTATAATATATAGTAATTTGTAGTTTATCAGTATAAATACCGTATAGTATAACTTAATATGCAGTGTATCTCTGAAAATACCTTATAAAATAACGTGATATGCAGCCTATCATCGAAAATACCTTATAATATAACGTAATATGCAGTGTATCATTGAAAATACCTTATAATATAACGTAATATGCAGTGTGTCATTGAAAATACCTTATAATATAACGTAATATGCAGTGTATCATTGAAAATAGCTTATAATATAACGTAATATGCAGTGTGTCATCGAAAATACCTTATAATATATGGTAATTTGTAGTGTATCAATGAAAATACCTTATAATATAACGTAATATACAGTGTATCATTGAAAATACCTTATAATATAACGTAGTATGCAGTGTAACATTGAAAACACCTTATAATATTACGTAATATGCAGTGTATCATTGAAAATACCTTATAATATATAGTAGTTTATCATTGAAAATACCTTATGATATAACGTATTATGCAGTGTATCGTTGAAAATACCTTATAATATATGGTAATTTGTAGTGTATCAATGTAAGTACCTTATAATATAACGTAATATGCAGTGTATCATTGAAAATACCTTATAATATATCATAATATGCAGTCTATCATTGAAAATACAATATAATATAATCTAAATGCAGAGTATCATTGGAAATACATTATAATATAACGTAATATGCAGTGAATCATTGAAAATACCTTATAATATATAGTAATTTGTAGTTTATCAGTATAAATACCGTATAGTATAACTTAATATGCAGTGTATCTCTGAAAATACCTTATAAAATAACGTGATATGCAGCCTATCATCGAAAATACCTTATAATATAACGTAATATGCAGTGTATCATTGAAAATACCTTATAATATAACGTAATATGCAGTGTGTCATTGAAAATACCTTATAATATAACGTAATATGCAGTGTATCATTGAAAATAGCTTATAATATAACGTAATATGCAGTGTGTCATCGAAAATACCTTATAATATAACGTAATATGCAGTGTATCATTGAAAATACCTTATAATATATCATAATATGCAGTCTATCATTGAAAATACCATATAATATAATCTAAATGCAGAGTATCATTGGAAATACATTATAATATAACGTAATATGCAGTGAATCATTGAAAATACCTTATAATATATAGTAATTTGTAGTTTATCAGTATAAATACCGTATAGTATAACTTAATATGCAGTGTATCTCTGAAAATACCTTATAAAATAACGTGATATGCAGTCTATCATCGAAAATACCTTATAATATAACGTAATATGCAGTGTATCATTGAAAATACCTTATAATATATGGTAATTTGTAGTGTATCAATGAAAATACCTTATAATATAACGTAGTATGCAGTGTAACATTGAAAACACCTTATAATATTACGTAATATGCAGTGTATCATTGAAAATACCTTATAATATATAGTAGTTTATCATTGAAAATACCTTATGATATAACGTATTATGCAGTGTATCATTGAAAATACCTTATAATATATGGTAATTTGTAGTGTATCAATGTAAATACCTTATAATATAACGTAATATGCAGTGTATCATTGAAAATACCTTATAATATATCATAATATGCAGTCTATCATTGAAAATACAATATAATATAATCTAAATGCAGAGTATCATTGGAAATACATTATAATATAACGTAATATGCAGTGAATCATTGAAAATACCTTATAATATATAGTAATTTGTAGTTTATCAGTATAAATACCGTATAGTATAACTTAATATGCAGTGTATCTCTGAAAATACCTTATAAAATAACGTGATATGCAGCCTATCATCGAAAATACCTTATAATATAACGTAATATGCAGTGTATCATTGAAAATACCTTATAATATAACGTAATATGCAGTGTGTCATTGAAAATACCTTATAATATAACGTAATATGCAGTGTATCATTGAAAATAGCTTATAATATAACGTAATATGCAGTGTATCATCGAAAATACCTTATAATATAACGTAATATGCAGTGTATCATTGAAAATACCTTATAATATATCATAATATGCAGTCTATCATTGAAAATACCATATAATATAATCTAAATGCAGAGTATCATTGGAAATACATTATAATATAACGTAATATGCAGTGAATCATTGAAAATACCTTATAATATATAGTAATTTGTAGTTTATCAGTATAAATACCGTATAGTATAACTTAATATGCAGTGTATCTCTGAAAATACCTTATAAAATAACGTGATATGCAGTCTATCATCGAAAATACCTTATAATATAACGTAATATGCAGTGTATCATTGAAAATACCTTATAATATAACGTAATATGCAGTGTGTCATTGAAAATACCTTATAATATAACGTAATCTGCAGTGTATCATTGAAAATAGCTTATAATATAACGTAATATGCAGTGTGTCATCGAAAATACCTTATAATATAACGTAATATGCAGTGTATCATTGAAAATACCTTATAATATTACGTAATATGGAGTGTATCATTGAAAATACCTTATAATATAACGTTATATGCAGTGTATCATTGAAAATACCTTATAATATAACGTAATATGCAGTGTATCATTGAAAATAGCTTATAATATAACGTAATATGCAGTGTGTCATCGAAAATACCTTATAATATAACGTAACATGCAGTGTATCATTGAAAATACCTTATAATATATCATAATATGCAGTGTATCATTGAAAATACCAGATAATATATCGTAATATGCAGTGCATCATTGAAAATACCTTATAATATAACGTAATATGCAGTGTGTCATTGAAAATACCTTATATATTAATATAACGTAATATGCAGTGTATCATTGAAAATACCTTATAATATACCATAATATGCAGTGTATCGTTGAAAATACCTTATAATATAACGTAATATGCAGTGTATCATTGAAAATACCTTATAATATATGGTAATTTGTAGTGTATCAATGAAAATACCTTATAATATAACGTAATATACAGTGTATCATTGAAAATACCTTATAATATAACGTAATATACAGTGTATCATTGAAAATACCTTATAATATAACGTAGTATGCAGTGTAACATTGAAAACACCTTATAATATCACGTAATATGCAGTGTATCATTGAAAATACCTTATAATATATAGTAGTTTATCATTGAAAATACCTTATAATATAACGTAATATGCAGTGTATCATTGAAAATACCTTATAATATATCATAATATGCAGTTTATCATTGAAAATACCTTATAATATATGGTAATTTGTAGTGTATCAATGAAAATACCTTATAATATAACGTAATATGCAGTGTATCATTGAAAATACCTTATAATATATAGTAGCTTATCATTGAAAATACCTTATAATATATTGTAGTTTATCATTGAAAATACCTTATAATATAACGTAATATGCAGTGTATCATTGAAAATACCTTATGATATAACGTATTATGGAGTGTATCATTGAAAATGCCATATAATATATGGTAATTTGTAGTGTATCAATGAAAATACCTTATAATATAACGTAACATGCAGTGTATCATTGAAAATACCTTATAATATATCATAATATGCAGTGTATCATTGAAAATACCAGATAATATATCGTAATATGCAGTGTATCATTGAAAATACCTTATAATATAACGTAATATGCAGTGTGTCATTGAAAATACCTTATATATTAATATAACGTAATATGCAGTGTATCATTGAAAATACCTTATAATATACCATAATATGCAGTGTATCATTGAAAATACCTTATAATATAACGTAATATGCAGTGTATCATTGAAAATACCTTATAATATATAGTAGTTTATCATTGAAAATACCTTATAATATAACGTAATATGCAGTGTATCATTGAAAATACCTTATAATATATCATAATATGCAGTTTATCATTGAAAATACATTATAATATATGGTAATTTGTAGTGTATCAATGAAAATACCTTATAATATAACGTGATATGCAGTTTATCATTGAAAATACGTTATAATATAACGTAATATGCAGTGTATCATTGAAAATACCTTATAATATATAGTAGTTTATCATTGAAAATATCTTATAATATAAAGTAATATGCAGTGTATCATTGAAAATACCTTATAATATATAGTAGTTTATCATTGAAAATACCTTATAATATCACGTAATATGCAGTGTATCATTGAAAATACCTTATAATATATAGTAGTGTATCAATGAAAATACCTTATAATATAACGTAATATGCAGTGTATCGTTGAAAATACCTTATAATATAACGTAATATGCAGTGTATCATTGAAAATACCTTATGATATAACGTATTATGCAGTGTATCATTGAAAATACCTTATAATATATGGTAATTTGTAGTGTATCAATGTAAATACCTTATAATATAACGTAATATGCAGTGTATCATTGAAAATACCTTATAATATATCATAATATGCAGTCTATCATTGAAAATACCATATAATATAATCTAAATGCAGAGTATCATTGGAAATACATTATAATATAACGTAATATGCAGTGAATCATTGAAAATACCTTATAATATATGGTAATTTGTAGTGTAACAATGAAAATACCTTATAATATAACGTAATATGCAGTGTAACCTTGAAAATACCTTATAATATATAGTAGTTTATCATTGAAAATACCTGATAATATATAGTGGTTTATCATTGAAAATACCTTATAATATATCGTAATTTGTAGTGTATCAATGAAAATACCTTATGATATAACGTAATATGCAGTGTATCATTGAAAATACCATATAATATATCGTAATATGCAGTATATCATTGAAAATACTTTATAATATAACGTAATATGCAGTGTGTCATTGAAAATACCTTATAATATAACGTAATATGCAGTGTATCATTGAAAATACCTTGTAATATATAGTAGTTTACCATTGAAAATACCTTATAATATAACGTAATATGCAGAGTATCATTGAAAATACCTTATGATATAACGTAATATGCAGTGTATCATTGAAAATACCTTATAATAGATGGTAATTTGTAGTGTATCAATGAAAATACCTTATAATATAACGTAATATGCAGTGTACCATTGAAAATACCTTATAATATATAGTAGTTTATCAATGAAAATACCTTATAATATAACGTAATATGCAGTGTATCATTGAAAATAGGTTATAATATAACGTAATATGCAGTGTGGCATCGAAAATACCTTATAATATAACGTAATATGCAGTGTATCATTGAAAATACCTTATAATATATCATAATATGCAGTGTATCATTGAAAATACCATATAATATAACGTAATATGCAGTGTATCATTGAAAATACCTTATAATATAACGTAATATGCAGTGTATCATTGAAAACACCTTATAATATAACGTAATATGCAGTGTATCATTGAAAATACCTTATAATATAACGTAATATGCAGTGTATCATTGAAAACACCTTATAATATAACGTAATATGCAGTGTATCATTGAAAATACCTTATAATATATAGTAGTTTATCATTGAAAATATCTTATAATATAAAGTAATATGCAGTGTATCATTGAAAATACCTTATAATATATAGTAGTTTATCATTGAAAATACCTTATAATATAACGTAATATGCAGTGTATCATTGAAAATACCTTATAATATATCATAATATGCAGTTTATCATTGAAAATACATTATAATATATGGTAATTTGTAGTGTATCAATGAAAATACCTTATAATATAACGTGATATGCAGTGTATCGTTGAAAATACCTTATAATATAACGTAATATGCAGTGTATTATTGAAAATACCTTATGATATAACGTATTATGCAGTGTATCATTGAAAATACCATATAATATATGGTAATTTGTAGTGTATCAATGAAAATACCTTATAATATAACGTAGTATGCAGTGTAACATTGAAAACACCTTATAATATCACGTAATATGCAGTGTATCATTGAAAATACTTTATAATATAACGTAATATGCAGTGTATCATTGAAAATACCTTGTAATATATAGTAGTTTACCAATGAAAATACCTTATAATATAACGTAATATGCAGAGTATCATTGAAAATACCTTATGATATAACGTAATATGCAGTGTATCATTGAAAATACCTTATAATATATGGTAATTTGTAGTGTATCAATGAAAATACCTTCTAATATAACGTAATATGCAGTGTATCATTGAAAATACCTTATAATATATCATAATATGCAGTTTATCATTGAAAATACCATATAATATATCGTAATATGCAGTGTATCATTGAAAATACCTTATAATATAACGTAATATGCAGTGTGTCATTGAAAATAACTTATATATTAATATAACGTAATATGCAGTGTATCATTGAAAATACCTTATAATATACCATAATATGCAGTTTATCATTGAAAATACGTGATAATATAACGTAATATGCAGTGTATCATTGAAAATACCTTATAATATATCGTAATATGCAGTGTATCATTGCAAATACCTTATAATATAAAGTAATATGCAGTGTATCATTGAAAATACCTTATAATATATAGTAGTTTATCATTGAAAATACCTTATAATATAACGTAATATGCAGTGTATCATTGAAAATACCTTATAATATATCATAATATGCAGTGTGTCATTGAAAATACCTTATATATTAATATAACGTAATATGCAGTGTATCATTGAAAATACCTTATAATATACCATAATATGCAGTTTATCATTGAAAATACGTTATAATATAACGTAATATGCAGTGTATCATTGAAAATACCTTATAATATATAGTAGTTTATCATTGAAAATATCTTATAATATAAAGTAATATGCAGTGTATCATTGAAAATACCTTATAATATATAGTAGTTTATCATTGAAAATACCTTATAATATAACGTAATATGCAGTGTATCATTGAAAATACCTTATAATATATCATAATATGCAGTTTATCATTGAAAATACATTATAATATATGGTAATTTGTAGTGTATCAATGAAAATACCTTATAATATAACGTGATATGCAGTTTATCATTGAAAATACGTTATAATATAACGTAATATGCAGTGTATCATTGAAAATACCTTATAATATATAGTAGTTTATCATTGAAAATATCTTATAATATAAAGTAATATGCAGTGTATCATTGAAAATACCTTATAATATATAGTAGTTTATCATTGAAAATACCTTATAATATCACGTAATATGCAGTGTATCATTGAAAATACCTTATAATATATAGTAGTTTATCATTGAAAATACCTTATAATATAACGTAATATGCAGTGTATCATTGAAAATACCTTATAATATATCATAATATGCAGTTTATCATTGAAAATACCTTATAATATATGGTAATTTGTAGTGTATCAATGAAAATACCTTATAATATAACGTAATATGCAGTGTATCGTTGAAAATACCTTATAATATAACGTAATATGCAGTGTATCATTGAAAATACCTTATGATATAACGTATTATGCAGTGTATCATTGAAAATACCTTATAATATATGGTAATTTGTAGTGTATCAATGTAAATACCTTATAATATAACGTAATATGCAGTGTATCATTGAAAATACCTTATAATATATCATAATATGCAGTCTATCATTGAAAATACCATATAATATAATCTAAATGCAGAGTATCATTGGAAATACATTATAATATAACGTAATATGCAGTGAATCATTGAAAATACCTTATAATATATGGTAATTTGTAGTGTAACAATGAAAATACCTTATAATATAACGTAATATGCAGTGTAACCTTGAAAATACCTTATAATATATAGTAGTTTATCATTGAAAATACCTGATAATATATAGTGGTTTATCATTGAAAATACCTTATAATATATCGTAATTTGTAGTGTATCAATGAAAATACCTTATGATATAACGTAATATGCAGTGTATCATTGAAAATACCATATAATATATCGTAATATGCAGTATATCATTGAAAATACTTTATAATATAACGTAATATGCAGTGTGTCATTGAAAATACCTTATAATATAACGTAATATGCAGTGTATCATTGAAAATACCTTGTAATATATAGTAGTTTACCATTGAAAATACCTTATAGTATAACGTAATATGCAGAGTATCATTGAAAATACCTTATGATATAACGTAATATGCAGTGTATCATTGAAAATACCTTATAATAGATGGTAATTTGTAGTGTATCAATGAAAATACCTTATAATATAACGTAATATGCAGTGTACCATTGAAAATACCTTATAATATATAGTAGTTTATCAATGAAAATACCTTATAATATAACGTAATATGCAGTGTATCATTGAAAATAGGTTATAATATAACGTAATATGCAGTGTGGCATCGAAAATACCTTATAATATAACGTAATATGCAGTGTATCATTGAAAATACCTTATAATATATCATAATATGCAGTGTATCATTGAAAATACCATATAATATAACGTAATATGCAGTGTATCATTGAAAATACCTTATAATATAACGTAATATGCAGTGTATCATTGAAAACACCTTATAATATAACGTAATATGCAGTGTATCATTGAAAATACCTTATAATATATAGTAGTTTATCATTGAAAATATCTTATAATATAAAGTAATATGCAGTGTATCATTGAAAATACCTTATAATATATAGTAGTTTATCATTGAAAATACCTTATAATATAACGTAATATGCAGTGTATCATTGAAAATACCTTATAATATATCATAATATGCAGTTTATCATTGAAAATACATTATAATATATGGTAATTTGTAGTGTATCAATGAAAATACCTTATAATATAACGTGATATGCAGTGTATCGTTGAAAATACCTTATAATATAACGTAATATGCAGTGTATTATTGAAAATACCTTATGATATAACGTATTATGCAGTGTATCATTGAAAATACCATATAATATATGGTAATTTGTAGTGTATCAATGAAAATACCTTATAATATAACGTAGTATGCAGTGTAACATTGAAAACACCTTATAATATCACGTAATATGCAGTGTATCATTGAAAATACTTTATAATATAACGTAATATGCAGTGTATCATTGAAAATACCTTGTAATATATAGTAGTTTACCATTGAAAATACCTTATAATATAACGTAATATGCAGAGTATCATTGAAAATACCTTATGATATAACGTAATATGCAGTGTATCATTGAAAATACCTTATAATAGATGGTAATTTGTAGTGTATCAATGAAAATACCTTATAATATAACGTAATATGCAGTGTATCATTGAAAATACCTTATAATATATCATAATATGCAGTTTATCATTGAAAATACCATATAATATATCGTAATATGCAGTGTATCATTGAAAATACCTTATAATATAACGTAATATGCAGTGTGTCATTGAAAATAACTTATATATTAATATAACGTAATATGCAGTGTATCATTGAAAATACCTTATAATATACCATAATATGCAGTTTATCATTGAAAATACGTGATAATATAACGTAATATGCAGTGTATCATTGAAAATACCTTATAATATATAGTAGTTTATCATTGAAAATATCTTATAATATAAAGTAATATGCAGTGTATCATTGAAAATACCTTATAATATATAGTAGTTTATCATTGAAAATACCTTATAATATAACGTAATATGCAGTGTATCATTGAAAATACCTTATAATATATCATAATATGCAGTGTATCATTGAAAATACCATATAATATATCGTAATATGCAGTGTATCATTGCAAATACCTTATAATGTAACGTAATATGCAGTGTATCAATGAAAATACCTTATAATATAACGTAATATGCAGTGTATCATTGAAAATACCTTATAATATATGGTAATTTGTAGTGTATCAATGAAAATACCTTATAATATAACGTAATATGCAGTGTATCATTGAAAATACCTTATAATATATCATAATATGCAGTTTATCATTGAAAATACCATATAATATATCGTAATATGCAGTGTATCATTGAAAATACCTTATAATATAACGTAATATGCAGTGTGTCATTGAAAATACCTTATATATTAATATAACGTAATATGCAGTGTATCATTGAAAATACCTTATAATATACCATAATATGCAGTTTATCATTGAAAATACGTTATAATATAACGTATTATGCAGTGTATCATTGAAAATACCTTATAATATATAGTAGTTTATCATTGAAAATATCTTATAATATAAAGTAATATGCAGTGTATCATTGAAAATACCTTATAATATATAGTAGTTTATCATTGAAAATACCTTATAATATAACGTAATATGCAGTGTATCATTGAAAATACCTTATAATATATCATAATATGCAGTTTATCATTGAAAATACATTATAATATATGGTAATTTGTAGTGTATCAATGAAAATACCTTATAATATAACGTGATATGCAGTGTATCGTTGAAAATACCTTATAATATATAGTAGTTTATCATTGAAAATACCTTATAATATAACGTAATATGCAGTGTATCATTGAAAATACCTTATAATATATCATAATATGCAGTTTATCATTGAAAATACATTATAATATATGGTAATTTGTAGTGTATCAATGAAAATACCTTATAATATAACGTGATATGCAGTGTATCGTTGAAAATACCTTATAATATAACGTAATATGCAGTGTATTATTGAAAATACCTTATGATATAACGTATTATGCAGTGTATCATTGAAAATACCATATAATATATGGTAATTTGTAGTGTATCAATGAAAATACCTTATAATATAACGTAATATGCAGTGTATCATTGAAAATACCTTATAATATACCATAATATGCAGTTTATCATTGAAAATACCTTATAATATAACGTAATATGCTGTGTACCATTGAAAATACCTTATAATATATAGTAGTTTATCAATGAAAATACCTTATAATATAACGTAATATGCAGTGTATCATTGAAAATAGCTTATAATATAACGTAATATGCAGTGTATCATTGAAAATACCTTATAATATAACGTAGTATGCAGTGTAACATTGAAAACACCTTATAATATCACGTAATATGCAGTGTATCATTGAAAATGCCTTATAATATAACGTAATATGCAGTGTATCATTGAAAATACCTTATAATATATGGTAATTTGTAGTGTATCAATGAAAATACCTTATAATATAACGTAATATACAGTGTATCATTGAAAATACCGTATAATATATCATAATATGCAGTGTATCATTGAAAATACCATATAATATATCGTAATATGCAGTGTATCATTGAAAATACCTTATAATATAACGTAGTATGCAGTGTAACATTGAAAACACCTTATAATATCACGTAATATGCAGTGTATCATTGAAAATACCTTATAATATAACGTAATATGCAGTGTATCATTGAAAATACCTTGTAATATATAGTAGTTTACCATTGAAAATACCTTATAATATAACGTAATATGCAGAGTATCATTGAAAATACCTTATGATATAACGTAATATGCAGTGTATCATTGAAAATACCATATAATATATCGTAATATGCAGTGTATCATTGAAAATACCTTATAATATAACGTAATATGCAGTGTGTCATTGAAAATAACTTATATATTAATATAACGTAATATGCAGTGTATCATTGAAAATACCTTATAATACACTATAATATGCAGTTTATCATTGAAAATACGTGATAATATAACGTAATATGCAGTGTATCATTGAAAATACCTTATAATATATAGTAGTTTATCATTGAAAATATCTTATAATATAAAGTAATATGCAGTGTATCATTGAAAATACCTTATAATATAACGTAATATGCAGTGTATCATTGAAAATACCTTATAATATAACGTAATATGCAGTGTATCATTGAAAATACCTTATAATATAACGTAATATGCGGTGTATCCTTGAAAATACCTTATAATATAACGTAATATGCAGTGTATCATTGAAAATACCTTATAATATAACTTAATATGCAGTGTATCATTGAAAATACCTTATGATATAACGTAATATGCAGTCTATCATTGAAAATACCTCGAATATATGGTAATTCTAGTCTATCAATGAAAATACCTTATAATATAACGTAATAGTCAGTGTATCATTGAAAATACCTCATAATACACTATAATATGCAGTTTATCATTGAAAATACGTGATAATATAACGTAATATGCAGTGTATCATTGAAAATACCTTATAATATATAGTAGTTTATCATTGAAAATATCTTATAATATAAAGTAATATGCAGTGTATCATTGAAAATACCTTATAATATAACGTAATATGCAGTGTATCATTGAAAATACCTTATAATATAACGTAATATGCAGTGTATCATTGAAAATACCTTATAATATAACTTAATATGCAGTGTATCATTGAAAATACCTTATGATATAACGTAATATGCAGTCTATCATTGAAAATACCTCGAATATATGGTAATTCTAGTCTATCAATGAAAATACCTTATTATATAACGTAATATGCAGTGTATCATTGAAAATACCTTATAATATATCATAATATGCAGTGTATCATTGAAAATACCATATAATATATCGTAATATGCAGTGTATCATTGCAAATACCTTATAATGTAACGTAATATGCAGTGTATCAATGAAAATACCTTATAATATAACGTAATATGCAGTGTATCATTGAAAATACCTTATAATATATGGTAATTTGTAGTGTATCAATGAAAATACCTTATAATATAACGTAATATGCAGTGTATCATTGAAAATACCTTATAATATACCATAATATGCAGTTTATCATTGAAAATACCTTATAATATAACGTAATATGCAGTGTACCATTGAAAATACCTTATAATATATAGTAGTTTATCAATGAAAATACCTTATAATATAACGTAATATGCAGTGTATCATTGAAAATAGCTTATAATATAACGTAATATGCAGTGTGTCATCGAAAATACCTTATAATATAACGTAATATGCAGTGTATCATTGAAAATACCTTATAATATATCATAATATGCAGTGTATCATTGAAAATACCATATAATATATCGTAATATGCAGTGTATCATTGCAAATACCTTATAATATAACGTAATATGCAGTGTATCAATGAAAATACCTTATAATATAACGTAATATGCAGTGTATCATTGAAAATACCTTATAATATATGGTAATTTGTAGTGTATCAATGAAAATACCTTATAATATATAGTAGTTTATCATTGAAAATACCTTATAATATAACGTAATATGCAGTGTATCATTGAAAATACCTTATGATATAACGTATTATGGAGTGTATCATTGAAAATGCCATATAATATATGGTAATTTGTAGTGTATCAATGAAAATACCTTATAATATAACGTAACATGCAGTGTATCATTGAAAATACCTTATAATATATCATAATATGCAGTGTATCATTGAAAATACCAGATAATATATCGTAATATGCAGTGTATCATTGAAAATACCTTATAATATAACGTAATATGCAGTGTGTCATTGAAAATACCTTATATATTAATATAACGTAATATGCAGTGTATCATTGAAAATACCTTATAATATATGGTAATTTGTAGTGTATCAATGAAAATACCTTATAATATAACGTAATATACACTGTATCATTGAAAATACCTTATAATATAACGTAATATACAGTGTATCATTGAAAATACCTTATAATATATGGTAATTTGTAGTGTATCAATGAAAATACCTTATAATATAACGTAATATGCAGTGTATCATTGAAAATACCGTATAATATATCATAATATGCAGTGTATCATTGAAAATACCATATAATATATCGTAATATGCAGTGTATCATTGAAAATACCTTATAATATAACGTAATATGCAGTGTATCATTGAAAATACCTTATAATATATCATAATATGCAGTGTATCATTGAAAATACCATATAATATATCGTAATATGCAGTGTATCATTGCAAATACCTTATAATATAACGTAATATGGGAGTGTATCAATGAAAATACCTTATAATATAACGTAATATGCAGTGTATCATTGAAAATACCTTATAATATATGGTAATTTGTAGTGTATCAATGAAAAACCTTATAATATCACGTAATATGCAGTGTATCATTGAAAATACCTTATAATATAACGTAATATGCAGTGTATCATTGAAAATACCTTGTAATATATAGTAGTTTACCATTGAAAATACCTTATAATATAACGTAATATGCAGAGTATCATTGAAAATACCTTATGATATAACGTAATATGCAGTGTATCATTGAAAATACCTTATAATAGATGGTAATTTGTAGTGTATCAATGAAAATACCTTATAAT
This sequence comes from Lasioglossum lativentre, assembly GCA_916610255.1. NCBI lineage: Eukaryota > Metazoa > Arthropoda > Insecta > Hymenoptera > Halictidae > Lasioglossum > Lasioglossum lativentre. Next base: position 3,094 of record CAKAJI010000223.1, on the reverse strand, counting down.
ATAACGTAATATGCAGTGTATCATTGAAAATACCTTATAATATATCATAATATGCAGTTTATCATTGAAAATACCATATAATATATCGTAATATGCAGTGTATCATTGAAAATACCTTATAATATAACGTAATATGCAGTGTGTCATTGAAAATAACTTATATATTAATATAACGTAATATGCAGTGTATCATTGAAAATACCTTATAATATACTATAATATGCAGTTTATCATTGAAAATACGTGATAATATAACGTAATATGCAGTGTATCATTGAAAATACCTTATAATATATAGTAGTTTATCATTGAAAATATCTTATAATATAAAGTAATATGCAGTGTATCATTGAAAATACCTTATAATATATAGTAGTTTATCATTGAAAATACCTTATAATATAACGTAATATGCAGTGTATCATTGAAAATACCTTATAATATATCATAATATGCAGTGTATCATTGAAAATACCATATAATATATCGTAATATGCAGTGTATCATTGCAAATACCTTATAATGTAACGTAATATGCAGTGTATCAATGAAAATACCTTATAATATAACGTAATATGCAGTGTATCATTGAAAATACCTTATAATATATGGTAATTTGTAGTGTATCAATGAAAATACCTTATAATATAACGTAATATGCAGTGTATCATTGAAAATACCTTATAATATACCATAATATGCAGTTTATCATTGAAAATACCTTATAATATAACGTAATATGCAGTGTATCATTGAAAATACCTTATGATATAACGTATTATGGAGTGTATCATTGAAAATGCCATATAATATATGGTAATTTGTAGTGTATCAATGAAAATACCTTATAATATAACGTAACATGCAGTGTATCATTGAAAATACCTTATAATATATCATAATATGCAGTGTATCATTGAAAATACCAGATAATATATCGTAATATGCAGTGTATCATTGAAAATACCTTATAATATAACGTAATATGCAGTGTGTCATTGAAAATACCTTATATATTAATATAACGTAATATGCAGTGTATCATTGAAAATACCTTATAATATACCATAATATGCAGTGTATCATTGAAAATACCTTATAATATAACGTAATATGCAGTGTATCATTGAAAATACCTTATAATATATGGTAATTTGTAGTGTATCAATGAAAATACCTTATAATATAACGTAATATACACTGTATCATTGAAAATACCTTATAATATAACGTAATATACAGTGTATCATTGAAAATACCTTATAATATATGGTAATTTGTAGTGTATCAATGAAAATACCTTATAATATAACGTAATATGCAGTGTATTATTGAAAATACCGTATAATATATCATAATATGCAGTGTATCATTGAAAATACCATATAATATATCGTAATATGCAGTGTATCATTGAAAATACCTTATAATATAACGTAATATGCAGTGTATCATTGAAAATACCTTATAATATATCATAATATGCAGTGTATCATTGAAAATACCATATAATATATCGTAATATGCAGTGTATCATTGCAAATACCTTATAATATAACGTAATATGCAGTGTATCAATGAAAATACCTTATAATATAACGTAATATGCAGTGTATCATTGAAAATACCTTATAATATATGGTAATTTGTAGTGTATCAATGAAAATACCTTATAATATAACGTAATATACAGTGTATCATTGAAAATACCGTATAATATATCATAATATGCAGTGTATCATTGAAAATACCATATAATATATCGTAATATGCAGTGTATCATTGAAAATACCTTATAATATAACGTAGTATGCAGTGTAACATTGAAAACACCTTATAATATCACGTAATATGCAGTGTATCATTGAAAATACCTTATAATATAACGTAATATGCAGTGTGTCATTGAAAATAACTTATATATTAATATAACGTAATATGCAGTGTATCATTGAAAATACCTTATAATATACCATAATATGCAGTTTATCATTGAAAATACGTGATAATATAACGTAATATGCAGTGTATCATTGAAAATACCTTATAATATATAGTAGTTTATCATTGAAAATATCTTATAATATAAAGTAATATGCAGTGTATCATTGAAAATACCTTATAATATATAGTAGTTTATCATTGAAAATACCTTATAATATAACGTAATATGCAGTGTATCATTGAAAATACCTTATAATATATCATAATATGCAGTGTATCATTGAAAATACCATATAATATATCGTAATATGCAGTGTATCATTGCAAATACCTTATAATGTAACGTAATATGCAGTGTATCAATGAAAATACCTTATAATATAACGTAATATGCAGTGTATCATTGAAAATACCTTATAATATATGGTAATTTGTAGTGTATCAATGAAAATACCTTATAATATAACGTAATATGCAGTTTATCATTGAAAATACCTTATAATATAACGTAATATGCTGTGTACCATTGAAAATACCTTATAATATATAGTAGTTTATCAATGAAAATACCTTATAATATAACGTAATATGCAGTGTATCATTGAAAATAGCTTATAATATAACGTAATATGCAGTGTATCATTGAAAATACCTTATAATATAACGTAGTATGCAGTGTAACATTGAAAACACCTTATAATATCACGTAATATGCAGTGTATCATTGAAAATACCTTATAATATAACGTAATATGCAGTGTATCATTGAAAATACCTTATAATATATGGTAATTTGTAGTGTATCAATGAAAATACCTTATAATATAACGTAATATACAGTGTATCATTGAAAATACCGTATAATATATCATAATTATGCAGTGTATCATTGAAAATACCATATAATATATCTAATATGCAGTGTATCATTGAAAATACCTTATAATATAACGTAGTATGCAGTGTAACATTGAAAACACCTTATAATATCACGTAATATGCAGTGTATCATTGAAAATACCTTATAATATAACGTAATATGCAGTGTATCATTGAAAATACCTTGTAATATATAGTAGTTTACCATTGAAAATACCTTATAATATAACGTAATATGCAGAGTATCATTGAAAATACCTTATGATATAAC
>CAKAJI010000222.1:0-31593 GCA_916610255.1 Lasioglossum lativentre | reverse complement strand
TGTATCATTGAAAATACCTTATAATATAACGTAATGTGCAGTGTATCATTGAAAATACCTTATAATATAACGTAATATGCAGTGTATGATTGAAAATACCTTATAATATAACGTAATATGCTGTGTATCATTGAAAATACCTTATAATATAACGTAATATGCAGTGTATCATTGAAAATACCTTAGAATATATGGTAATTCTAGTGTATCAATGAAAATACCTTATAATATAACGTAATATGCAGTGTATCATTGAAAATACCTTAGAATATATGGTAATTCTAGTCTATCAATGAAAATACCTTATAATATAACGTAATATGCAGTGTATCATTGAAAATACTTTATAATACGTAGTAGTTTATCATTGAAAATACCTTATAATATAACGTAATATGCAGTGTATCATTGAAAATACCTTATAATATATCGTAATTTGTAGTGTATCAATGAAAATACCTTCTCATATAACGTAATATGCAGTGTATCATTGAAAATACCTTATAATATATCGTTATTTGTAGTGTATCTTTGAAAATACCTTATAATATAACGTGATATGCAGTGTATCATTGAAAATACCTTATAATATAACGTGATATGCAGTGTATCATTGAAAATACCTTATAATATAACGTAATATGCAGTGTATCATTGAAAATACCTTATAATATATAGTAGTTTATCATTGAAAATTCCTTATAATATATAGTAGTTTATCATTGATAATACCTTATAATATAACGTAATATGCAGTGTATCATTGAGAATACCTTATAATATAACGTAATATGCAGTGTATCATTGAAAATACCTTATAATATATCGTTATTTGTAGTGAATCTTTGAAAATACCTTATAATATAACGTAATATGCAGTGTATCATTGAAAATACCTTATAATACGTAGTAGTTTATCATTGAAAATACCTTATAATATAACGTAATATGCAGTGTATCATTGAAAATACCTTATAATATATCCTTATTTGTAGTGTATCTTTGAAAATACCTTATAATATAACGTAATATGCAGTGTATCATTGAAAATACCTTAGAATATATGGTAATTCTAGTCTATCAATGAAAATACCTTATAATATAACGTAATATGCAGTGTATCATTGAAAATACCTTATAATACGTAGTAGTTTATCATTGAAAATACCTTAGAATATATGGTAATTCTAGTCTATCAATGAAAATACCTTATAATATAACGCAATATGCAGTGTATCATTGAAAATACCTTATAATACGTAGTAGTTTATCATTGAAAATACCTTATAATATAACGTAATATGCAGTGTATCATTGAAAATACCTTATAATATATCGTTATTTGTAGTGTATCTTTGAAAATACCTTATAATATAACGTAATATGCAGTGTATCATTGAAAATACCTTAGAATATATGGTAATTCTAGTCTATCAATGAAAATACCTTATAATATAACGTAATATGCAGTGTATCATTGAAAATACCTTATAATACGTAGTAGTTTATCATTGAAAATACCTTATAATATAACGTAATATGCAGTGTATCATTGAAAATACCTTATAATATATCGTAATTTGTAGTGTATCAATGAAAATACCTTATAATATAACGTAATATGCAGTGTATCATTGAAAATACCTTATAATATATCGTTATTTGTAGTGTATCTTTGAAAATACCTTATAATATAACGTAATATGCAGTGTATCATTGAAAATACCTTATAATATAACGTAATATGCAGTGTATCATTGAAAATACCTTAGAATATATGGTAATTCTAGTCTATCAATGAAAATACCTTATAATATAACGCAATATGCAGTGTATCATTGAAAATACCTTATAATACGTAGTAGTTTATCATTGAAAATACCTTATAATATAACGTAATATGCAGTGTATCATTGAAAATACCTTATAATATATCGTTATTTGTAGTGTATCTTTGAAAATACCTTATAATATAACGTAATATGCAGTGTATCATTGAAAATACCTTATGATATAACGTAATTTGTAGTGTATCATTGAAAATACCTTATATTATATAGTAGTTTATCATTGAAAATTCCTTATAATATATAGTAGTTTATCATTGAAAATACCTTATAATATAACGTAATATGCAGTGTATCATTGAGAATTCCTTATAATATAACGTAATATGCAGTGTATCATTGAAAATACCTTATAATATAACGTAATATGCAGTGTATCATTGAAAATACCTTATAATATAACGTAATATGCAGTGTATGATTGAAAATACCTTATAATATAACGTAATATGCTGTGTATCATTGAAAATACCTTATAATATAACGTAATATGCAGTGTATCATTGAAAATACCTTAGAATATATGGTAATTCTAGTCTATCAATGAAAATACCTTATAATATAACGTAATATGCAGTGTATCATTGAAAATACCTTATAATATATCGTTATTTGTAGTGTATCTTTGAAAATACCTTATAATATAACGTAATATGCAGTGTATCATTGAAAATACCTTATGATATAACGTAATTTGTAGTGTATCATTGAAAATACCTTATATTATATAGTAGTTTATCATTGAAAATTCCTTATAATATATAGTAGTTTATCATTGAAAATACCTTATAATATAACGTAATATGCAGTGTATCATTGAGAATACCTTATAATATAACGTAATATGCAGTGTATCATTGAAAATACCTTATAATATAACGTAATATGCAGTGTATCATTGAAAATACCTTATAATATAACGTAATATGCAGTGTATGATTGAAAATACCTTATAATATAACGTAATATGCTGTGTATCATTGAAAATACCTTATAATATAACGTAATATGCAGTGTATCATTGAAAATACCTTAGAATATATGGTAATTCTAGTCTATCAATGAAAATACCTTATAATATAACGTAATATGCAGTGTATCATTGAAAATACCTTAGAATATATGGTAATTCTAGTCTATCAATGAAAATACCTTATAATATAACGTAATATGCAGTGTATCATTGAAAATACTTTATAATACGTAGTAGTTTATCATTGAAAATACCTTATAATATAACGTAATATGCAGTGTATCATTGAAAATACCTTATAATATATCGTAATTTGTAGTGTATCAATGAAAATACCTTCTCATATAACGTAATATGCAGTGTATCATTGAAAATACCTTATAATATATCGTTATTTGTAGTGTATCTTTGAAAATACCTTATAATATAACGTGATATGCAGTGTATCATTGAAAATACCTTATAATATAACGTAATATGCAGTGTATCATTGAAAATACCTTATAATATATAGTAGTTTATCATTGAAAATTCCTTATAATATATAGTAGTTTATCATTGATAATACCTTATAATATAACGTAATATGCAGTGTATCATTGAGAATACCTTATAATATAACGTAATATGCAGTGTATCATTGAAAATACCTTATAATATATCGTTATTTGTAGTGTATCTTTGAAAATACCTTATAATATAACGTAATATGCAGTGTATCATTGAAAATACCTTATAATATAACGTAATATGCAGTGTATCATTGAAAATACCTTAGAATATATGGTAATTCTAGTCTATCAATGAAAATACCTTATAATATAACGCAATATGCAGTGTATCATTGAAAATACCTTATAATACGTAGTAGTTTATCATTGAAAATACCTTATAATATAACGTAATATGCAGTGTATCATTGAAAATACCTTATAATATATCGTTATTTGTAGTGTATCTTTGAAAATACCTTATAATATAACGTAATATGCAGTGTATCATTGAAAATACCTTATAATACGTAGTAGTTTATCATTGAAAATACCTTATAATATAACGTAATATGCAGTGTATCATTGAAAATACCTTATAATATATCGTAATTTGTAGTGTATCAATGAAAATACCTTCTCATATAACGTAATATGCAGTGTATCATTGAAAATACCTTATAATATATCGTTATTTGTAGTGTATCTTTGAAAATACCTTATAATATAACGTAATATGCAGTGTATCATTGAAAATACCTTATAATATAACGTAATATGCAGTGTATCATTGAAAATACCTTAGAATATATGGTAATTCTAGTCTATCAATGAAAATACCTTATAATATAACGCAATATGCAGTGTATCATTGAAAATACCTTATAATACGTAGTAGTTTATCATTGAAAATACCTTATAATATAACGTAAAATGCAGTGTATCATTGAAAATACCTTATAATATATCGTTATTTGTAGTGTATCTTTGAAAATACCTTATAATATAACGTAATATTCAGTGTATCATTGAAAATACCTTAGAATATATGGTAATTCTAGTCTATCAATGAAAATACCTTATAATATAACGTAATATGCAGTGTATCATTGAAAATACCTTATAATATATCGTTATTTGTAGTGTATCATTGAAAATACCTTATAATATAACGTAATATGCAGTGTATCATTGAAAATACCTTCGAATATATGGTAATTCTAGTCTATCAATGAAAATACCTTATAATATAACGCAATATGCAGTGTATCATTGAAAATACCTTATAATACGTAGTAGTTTATCATTGAAAATACCTTATAATATAACGTAATATGCAGTGTATCATTGAAAATACCTTATAATATATCGTTATTTGTAGTGTATCATTGAAAATACCTTATAATATAACGTAATATGCAGTGTATCATTGAAAATACCTTATAATATATCGTTATTTGTAGTGTATCTTTGAAAATACCTTATAATATAACGTAATATGCAGTGTATCATTGAAAATACCTTAGAATATATGGTAATTCTAGTCTATCAATGAAAATACCTTATAATATAACGTAATATGCAGTGTATCATTGAAAATACCTTATAATATATCGTTATTTGTAGTGTATCTTTGAAAATACCTTATAATATAACCTAATATGCAGTGTATCATTGAAAATACCTTATAATATAACGTAATATGCAGTGTATCATTGAAAATACCTTAGAATATATGGTAATTCTAGTCTATCAATGAAAATACCTTATAATATAACGTAATATGCAGTGTATCATTGAAAATACCTTATAATATATCGTTATTTGTAGTGTATCATTGAAAATACCTTATAATATAACGTAATATGCAGTGTATCATTGAAAATACCTTATAATATATCGTTATTTGTAGTGTATCTTTGAAAATACCTTATAATATAACGTAATATGCAGTGTATCATTGAAAATACCTTAGAATATATGGTAATTCTAGTCTATCAATGAAAATACCTTATAATATAACGTAATATGCAGTGTATCATTGAAAATACCTTATAATATATCGTTATTTGTAGTGTATCTTTGAAAATACCTTATAATATAACCTAATATGCAGTGTATCATTGAAAATACCTTATAATATAACGTAATATGCAGTGTATCATTGAAAATACCTTAGAATATATGGTAATTCTAGTCTATCAATGAAAATACCTTATAATATAACGTAATATGCAGTGTATCATTGAAAATACCTTATAATACGTAGTAGTTTATCATTGAAAATACCTTATAATATATCGTAATATGCAGTGTATCATTGAAAATACCTTATAATATATCGTAATTTGTAGTGTATCAATGAAAATACCTTCTCATATAACGTAATAAGCAGTGTATCATTGAAAATACCTTATAATATATCGTTATTTGTAGTGTATCTTTGAAAATACCTTATAATATAACGTAATATGCAGTGTATCATTGAAAATACCTTATAATATAACGTAATATGCAGTGTATCATTGAAAATACCTTAGAATATATATTGTAATTCTAGTCTATCAATGAAAATACCTTATAATATAACGCAATATGCAGTGTATCATTGAAAATACCTTATAATACGTAGTAGTTTATCATTGAAAATACCTTATAATATAACGTAATATGCAGTGTATCATTGAAAATACCTTATAATATAACGTAATATGCAGTGTATCTTTGAAAATACCTTATAATATAACGTAATATGCAGTGTATCATTGAAAATACCTTAGAATATATGGTAATTCTAGTCTATCAATGAAAATACCTTATAATATAACGCAATATGCAGTGTATCATTGAAAATACCTTATAATACGTAGTAGTTTATCATTGAAAATACCTTATAATATAACGTAATATGCAGTGTATCATTGAAAATACCTTATAATATATCGTTATTTGTAGTGTATCTTTGAAAATACCTTATAATATAACGTAATATGCAGTGTATCATTGAAAATACCTTATGATATAACGTAATTTGTAGTGTATCATTGAAAATACCTTATATTATATAGTAGTTTATCATTGAAAATTCCTTATAATATATAGTAGTTTATCATTGAAAATACTTTATAATATAACGTAATATGCAGTGTATCATTGAGAATACCTTATAATATAACGTAATATGCAGTGTATCATTGAAAATACCTTATAATATAACGTAATATGCAGTGTATCATTGAAAATACCTTATAATATAACGTAATATGCAGTGTATGATTGAAAATACCTTATAATATAACGTAATATGCAGTGTATCATTGAAAATACCTTATAATATAACGTAATATGCAGTGTATCATTGAAAATACCTTAGAATATATGGTAATTCTAGTCTATCAATGAAAATACCTTATAATATAACGTAATATGCAGTGTATCATTGAAAATACCTTATAATATATCGTAATTTGTAGTGTATCAATGAAAATACCTTCTCATATAACGTAATATGCAGTGTATCATTGAAAATACCTTATAATATATCGTTATTTGTAGTGTATCTTTGAAAATACCTTATAATATAACGTAATATGCAGTGTATCATTGAAAATACCTTAGAATATATGGTAATTCTAGTCTATCAATGAAAATACCTTATAATATAACGCAATATGCAGTGTATCATTGAAAATACCTTATAATACGTAGTAGTTTATCATTGAAAATACCTTATAATATAACGTAATATGCAGTGTATCATTGAAAATACCTTATAATATATCGTTATTTGTAGTGTATCTTTGAAAATACATTATAATATAACGTAATATGCAGTGTATCATTGAAAATACCTTAGAATATATGGTAATTCTTGTCTATCAATGAAAATACCTTATAATATAACGTAATATGCAGTGTATCATTGAAAATACCTTATAATATATCGTTATTTGTAGTGTATCTTTAAAAATACCTTATAATATAACGTAATATGCAGTGTATCATTGAAAATACCTTATAATATAACGTAATATGCAGTGTATCATTGAAAATACCTTATAATATAACGTAATATGCAGTGTATGATTGAAAATACCTTATAATATAACGTAATATGCAGTGTATCATTGAAAATACCTTATAATATAACGTAATATGCAGTGTATCATTGAAAATACCTTAGAATATATGGTAATTCTAGTCTATCAATGAAAATACCTTATAATATAACGCAATATGCAGTGTATCATTGAAAATACCTTATAATACGTAGTAGTTTATCATTGAAAATACCTTATAATATAACGTAATATGCAGTGTATCATTGAAAATACCTTATAATATAACGTAATATGCAGTGTATCATTGAAAATACCTTATAATATAACGTAATATGCAGTGTATCATTGAAAATACCTTATAATATAACGTAATATGCAGTGTATCATTGAAAATACCTTATAATATATCGTTATTTGTAGTGTATCTTTGAAAATACCTTCTCATATAACGTAATATGCAGTGTATCATTGAGAATACCTTATAATACGTAGTAGTTTATCATTGAAAATACCTTATAATATAACGTAATATGCAGTGTATCATTGAAAATACCTTATAATATAACGTAATATGCAGTGTATCATTGAAAATACCTTATAATATATCGTTATTTGTAGTGTATCTTTGAAAATACCTTATAATGTAACGTAATATGCAGAGTATCATTGAAAATACCTTAGAATATATGGTAATTCTAGTCTATCAATGAAAATACCTTATAATATAACGTAATATGCAGTGTATCATTGAAAATACCTTATAATACGTAGTAGTTTATCATTGAAAATACCTTATAATATAACGTAATATGCAGTGTATCATTGAAAATACCTTATAATATATCGTAATTTGTAGTGTATCAATGAAAATACCTTCTCATATAACGTAATATGCAGTGTATCATTGAAAATACCTTATAATATATCGTTATTTGTAGTGTATCTTTGAAAATACCTTATAATATAACGTAATATGCAGTGTATCATTGAAAATACCTTATAATATAACGTAATATGCAGTGTATCATTGAAAATACCTTAGAATATATGGTAATTCTAGTCTATCAATGAAAATACCTTATAATATAACGCAATATGCAGTGTATCATTGAAAATACCTTATAATACGTAGTAGTTTATCATTGAAAATACCTTATAATATAACGTAATATGCAGTGTATCATTGAAAATACCTTATAATATATCGTTATTTGTAGTGTATCTTTGAAAATACCTTATAATATAACGTAATATGCAGTGTATCATTGAAAATACCTTAGAATATATGGTAATTCTAGTCTATCAATGAAAATACCTTATAATATAACGTAATATGCAGTGTATCATTGAAAATACCTTATAATACGTAGTAGTTTATCATTGAAAATACCATATAATATAACGTAATATGCAGTGTATCATTGAAAATACCTTATAATATATCGTAATTTGTAGTGTATCAATGAAAATACCTTCTCATATAACGTAATATGCAGTGTATCATTGAAAATACCTTATAATATAACGTAATATGCAGTGTATCATTGAAAATACCTTATAATATATCGTTATTTGTAGTGTATCTTTGAAAATACCTTATAATATAACGAAATATGCAGTGTATCATTGAAAATACCTTATAATATAACGTAATATGCAGCGTATCATTGAAAATACCTTATACTATAACGTAATATGCAGTGTATCATTGAAAACACCTTATAATATAACGTAATATGCAGTGTATCATTGAAAATACCTTATAATATAACGTAATATGCAGTGTATCATTGAAAATACCTTATAATATATCGTAATTTGTAGTGTATCAATGAAAATACCTTCTCATATAACGTAATATGCAGCGTATCATTGAAAATACCTTATAATATATCGTTATTTGTAGTGTATCTTTGAAAATACCTTATAATATAACGAAATATGCAGTGTATCATTGAAAATACCTTATAATATAACGTAATATGCAGCGTATCATTGAAAATACCTTATAATATAACGTAATATGCAGTGTATCATTGAAAACACCTTATAATATAACGTAATATGCAGTGTATCATTGAAAATACCTTATAATATATCGTAATTTGTAGTGTATCAATGAAAATACCTTCTCATATAACGTAATATGCAGCGTATCATTGAAAATACCTTATAATATATCGTTATTTGTAGTGTATCTTTGAAAATACCTTATAATATAACGAAATATGCAGTGTATCATTGAAAATACCTTATAATATAACGTAATATGCAGTGTATCATTGAAAATACCTTAGAATATATGGTAATTCTAGTCTATCAATGAAAATACCTTATAATATAACGCAATATGCAGTGTATCATTGAAAATACCTTATAATACGTAGTAGTTTATCATTGAAAATACCTTATAATATAACGTAATATGCAGTGTATCATTGAAAATACCTTATAATATAACGTAATATGCAGTGTATCATTGAAAATACCTTATAATATAACGTAATATGCAGTGTATCATTGAAAATACCTTATAATATAACGTAATATGCAGTGTATCATTGAAAATACCTTATAATATATCGTTATTTGTAGTGTATCTTTGAAAATACCTTCTCATATAACGTAATATGCAGTGTATCATTGAGAATACCTTATAATACGTAGTAGTTTATCATTGAAAATACCTTATAATATAACGTAATATGCAGTGTATCATTGAAAATACCTTATAATATAACGTAATATGCAGTGTATCATTGAAAATACCTTATAATATATCGTTATTTGTAGTGTATCTTTGAAAATACCTTATAATGTAACGTAATATGCAGAGTATCATTGAAAATACCTTAGAATATATGGTAATTCTAGTCTATCAATGAAAATACCTTATAATATAACGTAATATGCAGTGTATCATTGAAAATACCTTATAATACGTAGTAGTTTATCATTGAAAATACCTTATAATATAACGTAATATGCAGTGTATCATTGAAAATACCTTATAATATATCGTAATTTGTAGTGTATCAATGAAAATACCTTCTCATATAACGTAATATGCAGTGTATCATTGAAAATACCTTATAATATATCGTTATTTGTAGTGTATCTTTGAAAATACCTTATAATATAACGTAATATGCAGTGTATCATTGAAAATACCTTATAATGTAACGTAATATGCAGTGTATCATTGAAAATACCTTAGAATATATGGTAATTCTAGTCTATCAATGAAAATACCTTATAATATAACGCAATATGCAGTGTATCATTTAAAATACCTTATAATACGTAGTAGTTTATCATTGAAAATACCTTATAATATAACGTAATATGCAGTGTATCATTGAAAATACCTTATAATATATCGTTATTTGTAGTGTATCTTTGAAAATACCTTATAATATAACGTAATATGCAGTGTATCATTGAAAATACCTTAGAATATATGGTAATTCTAGTCTATCAATGAAAATACCTTATAATATAACGTAATATGCAGTGTATCATTGAAAATACCTTATAATACGTAGTAGTTTATCATTGAAAATACCATATAATATAACGTAATATGCAGTGTATCATTGAAAATACCTTATAATATATCGTAATTTGTAGTGTATCAATGAAAATACCTTCTCATATAACGTAATATGCAGTGTATCATTGAAAATACCTTATAATATAACGTAATATGCAGTGTATCATTGAAAATACCTTATAATATATCGTTATTTGTAGTGTATCTTTGAAAATACCTTATAATATAACGTAATATGCAGTGTATCATTGAAAATACCTTATAATATAACGTAATATGCAGCGTATCATTGAAAATACCTTATACTATAACGTAATATGCAGTGTATCATTGAAAACACCTTATAATATAACGTAATATGCAGTGTATCATTGAAAATACCTTATAATATAACGTAATATGCAGTGTATCATTGAAAATACCTTATAATATATCGTAATTTGTAGTGTATCAATGAAAATACCTTCTCATATAACGTAATATGCAGCGTATCATTGAAAATACCTTATAATATATCGTTATTTGTAGTGTATCTTTGAAAATACCTTATAATATAACGAAATATGCAGTGTATCATTGAAAATACCTTATAATATAACGTAATATGCAGTGTATCATTGAAAATACCTTATAATATAACGTAATATGCAGTGTATCATTGAAAACACCTTATAATATAACGTAATATGCCGTGTATCATTGAAAATACCTTAGAATATATGGTAATTCTAGTCTATCAATGAAAATACCTTATAATATAACGCAATATGCAGTGTATCATTGAAAATACCTTATAATACGTAGTAGTTTATCATTGAAAATACCTTATAATATAACGTAATATGCAGTGTATCATTGAAAATACCTTATAATATATCGTTATTTGTAGTGTATCTTTGAAAATACCTTATAATATAACGTAATATGCAGTGTATCATTGAAAATACCTTAGAATATATGGTAATTCTAGTCTATCAATGAAAATACCTTATAATATATCGTAATATGCAGTGTATCATTGAAAATACCTTATAATATATCGTTATTTGTAGTGTATCTTTGAAAATACCTTATAATATAACGTAATATGCAGTATATCATTGAAAATACCTTATAATATAACGCAATATGCAGTGTATCATTGAAAATACCTTAGAATATATGGTAATTCTAGTCTATCAATGAAAATACCTTATAATATAACGCAATATGCAGTGTATCATTGAAAATACCTTATAATATAACGTAATATGCAGTGTATCATTGAAAATACCTTAGAATATATGGTAATTCTAGTCTATCAATGAAAATACCTTATAATATAACGCAATATGCAGTGTATCATTGAAAATACCTTATAATACGTAGTAGTTTATCATTGAAAATACCTTATAATATAACGTAATATGCAGTGTATCATTGAAAATACCTTATAATATATCGTTATTTGTAGTGTATCTTTGAAAATACCTTATAATATAACGTAATATGCAGTGTATCATTGAAAATACCTTATGATATAACGTAATTTGTAGTGTATCATTGAAAATACCTTATATTATATAGTAGTTTATCATTGAAAATTCCTTATAATATATAGTAGTTTATCATTGAAAATACCTTATAATATAACTTAATATGCAGTGTATCATTGAGAATACCTTATAATATAACGTAATATGCAGTGTATCATTGAAAATACCTTATAATATAACGTAATATGCTGTGTATCATTGAAAATACCTTATAATATAACGTAATATGCAGTGTATCATTGAAAATATCTTAGAATATATGGTAATTCTAGTCTATCAATGAAAATACCTTATAATATAACGTAATATGCAGTGTATCATTGAAAATACCTTATAATACGTAGTAGTTTATCATTGAAAATACCATATAATATAACGTAATATGCAGTGTATCATTGAAAATACCTTATAATATATCGTAATTTGTAGTGTATCAATGAAAATACCTTCTCATATAACGTAATATGCAGTGTATCATTGAAAATACCTTATAATATAACGTAATATGCAGTGTATCATTGAAAATACCTTATAATATATCGTTATTTGTAGTGTATCTTTGAAAATACCTTATAATATAACGAAATATGCAGTGTATCATTGAAAATACCTTATAATATAACGTAATATGCAGCGTATCATTGAAAATACCTTATACTATAACGTAATATGCAGTGTATCATTGAAAACACCTTATAATATAACGTAATATGCAGTGTATCATTGAAAATACCTTATAATATAACGTAATATGCAGTGTATCATTGAAAATACCTTATAATATATCGTAATTTGTAGTGTATCAATGAAAATACCTTCTCATATAACGTAATATGCAGCGTATCATTGAAAATACCTTATAATATATCGTTATTTGTAGTGTATCTTTGAAAATACCTTATAATATAACGAAATATGCAGTGTATCATTGAAAATACCTTATAATATAACGTAATATGCAGCGTATCATTGAAAATACCTTATAATATAACGTAATATGCAGTGTATCATTGAAAACACCTTATAATATAACGTAATATGCCGTGTATCATTGAAAATACCTTAGAATATATGGTAATTCTAGTCTATCAATGAAAATACCTTATAATATAACGCAATATGCAGTGTATCATTGAAAATACCTTATAATACGTAGTAGTTTATCATTGAAAATACCTTATAATATAACGTAATATGCAGTGTATCATTGAAAATACCTTATAATATATCGTTATTTGTAGTGTATCTTTGAAAATACCTTATAATATAACGTAATATGCAGTGTATCATTGAAAATACCTTAGAATATATGGTAATTCTAGTCTATCAATGAAAATACCTTATAATATAACGTAATATGCAGTGTATCATTGAAAATACCTTATAATATATCGTTATTTGTAGTGTATCTTTGAAAATACCTTATAATATAACGTAATATGCAGTATATCATTGAAAATACCTTATAATATAACGTAATATGCAGTGTATCATTGAAAATACCTTAGAATATATGGTAATTCTAGTCTATCAATGAAAATACCTTATAATATAACGCAATATGCAGTGTATCATTGAAAATACCTTATAATATAACGTAATATGCAGTGTATCATTGAAAATACCTTAGAATATATGGTAATTCTAGTCTATCAATGAAAATACCTTATAATATAACGTAATATGCAGTGTATCATTGAAAATACCTTATAATACGTAGTAGTTTATCATTGAAAATACCTTATAATATAACGTAATATGCAGTGTATCATTGAAAATACCTTATAATATATCGTTATTTGTAGTGTATCTTTGAAAATACCTTATAATATAACGTAATATGCAGTGTATCATTGAAAATACCTTATGATATAACGTAATTTGTAGTGTATCATTGAAAATACCTTATATTATATAGTAGTTTATCATTGAAAATTCCTTATAATATATAGTAGTTTATCATTGAAAATACCTTATAATATAACGTAATATGCAGTGTATCATTGAGAATACCTTATAATATAACGTAATATGCAGTGTATCATTGAAAATACCTTACAATATATGGTAATTCTAGTCTATCAATGAAAATACCTTATAATATAACGTAATATGCAGTGTATCATTGAAAATACCTTACAATATATGGTAATTCTAGTCTATCAATGAAAATACCTTATAATATAACGTAATATGCAGCGTATCATTGAAAATACCTTATACTATAACGTAATATGCAGTGTATCATTGAAAACACCTTATAATATAACGTAATATGCAGTGTATCATTGAAAATACCTTATAATATAACGTAATATGCAGTGTATCATTGAAAATACCTTATAATATAACGTAATATGCAGTGTATGATTGAAAATACCTTATAATATAACGTAATATGCAGTGTATCATTGGAAATACCTTATAATATAACGTAATATGCAGTGTATCATTGAAAATACCTTACAATATATGGTAATTCTAGTCTATCAATGAAAATACCTTATAATATAACGTAATATGCAGTGTATCATTGAAAATACCTTACAATATATGGTAATTCTAGTCTATCATTGAAAATACCTTATAATATAACGTAATATGCAGCGTATCATTGAAAATACCTTATACTATAACGTAATATGCAGTGTATCATTGAAAACACCTTATAATATAACGTAATATGCAGTGTATCATTGAAAATACCTTATAATATAACGTAATATGCAGTGTATCATTGAAAATACCTTATAATATATCGTAATTTGTAGTGTATCAATGAAAATACCTTCTCATATAACGTAATATGCAGCGTATCATTGAAAATACCTTATAATATATCGTTATTTGTAGTGTATCTTTGAAAATACCTTATAATATAACGAAATATGCAGTGTATCATTGAAAATACCTTATAATATAACGTAATATGCAGCGTATCATTGAAAATACCTTATAATATAACGTAATATGCAGTGTATCATTGAAAACACCTTATAATATAACGTAATATGCCGTGTATCATAGAAAATACCTTAGAATATATGGTAATTCTAGTCTATCAATGAAAATACCTTATAATATAACGCAATATGCAGTGTATCATTGAAAATACCTTATAATACGTAGTAGTTTATCATTGAAAATACCTTATAATATAACGTAATATGCAGTGTATCATTGAAAATACCTTATAATATATCGTTATTTGTAGTGTATCTTTGAAAATACCTTATAATATAACGTAATATGCAGTGTATCATTGAAAATACCTTAGAATATATGGTAATTCTAGTCTATCAATGAAAATACCTTATAATATAACGTAATATGCAGTGTATCATTGAAAATACCTTATAATATATCGTTATTTGTAGTGTATCTTTGAAAATACCTTATAATATAACGTAATATGCAGTATATCATTGAAAATACCTTATAATATATCGTAATATGCAGTGTATCATTGAAAATACCTTAGAATATATGGTAATTCTAGTCTATCAATGAAAATACCTTATAATATAACGCAATATGCAGTGTATCATTGAAAATACCTTATAATATAACGTAATATGCAGTGTATCATTGAAAATACCTTAGAATATATGGTAATTCTAGTCTATCAATGAAAATACCTTATAATATAACGTAATATGCAGTGTATCATTGAAAATACCTTATAATACGTAGTAGTTTATCATTGAAAATACCTTATAATATAACGTAATATGCAGTGTATCATTGAAAATACCTTATAATATATCGTTATTTGTAGTGTATCTTTGAAAATACCTTATAATATAACGTAATATGCAGTGTATCATTGAAAATACCTTATGATATAACGTAATTTGTAGTGTATCATTGAAAATACCTTATATTATATAGTAGTTTATCATTGAAAATTCCTTATAATATATAGTAGTTTATCATTGAAAATACCTTATAATATAACGTAATATGCAGTGTATCATTGAGAATACCTTATAATATAACGTAATATGCAGTGTATCATTGAAAATACCTTATAATATATCGTAATTTGTAGTGTATCAATGAAAATACCTTCTCATATAACGTAATATGCAGTGTATCATTGAAAATACCTTATAATATATCGTTATTTGTAGTGTATCTTTGAAAATACCTTATAATATAACGTAATATGCAGTGTATCATTGAAAATACCTTATAATATATCGTAATTTGTAGTGTATCAATGAAAATACCTTCTCATATAACGTAATATGCAGCGTATCATTGAAAATACCTTATAATATATCGTTATTTGTAGTGTATCTTTGAAAATACCTTATAATATAACGAAATATGCAGTGTATCATTGAAAATACCTTATAATATAACGTAATATGCAGTGTATCATTGAAAATACCTTATAATATAACGTAATATGCAGTGTATCATTGAAAACACCTTATAATATAACGTAATATGCCGTGTATCATTGAAAATACCTTAGAATATATGGTAATTCTAGTCTATCAATGAAAATACCTTATAATATAACGCAATATGCAGTGTATCATTGAAAATACCTTATAATACGTAGTAGTTTATCATTGAAAATACCTTATAATATAACGTAATATGCAGTGTATCATTGAAAATACCTTATAATATATCGTTATTTGTAGTGTATCTTTGAAAATACCTTATAATATAACGTAATATGCAGTGTATCATTGAAAATACCTTAGAATATATGGTAATTCTAGTCTATCAATGAAAATACCTTATAATATAACGTAATATGCAGTGTATCATTGAAAATACCTTATAATATATCGTTATTTGTAGTGTATCTTTGAAAATACCTTATAATATAACGTAATATGCAGTATATCATTGAAAATACCTTATAATATACCGTAATATGCAGTGTATCATTGAAAATACCTTAGAATATATGGTAATTCTAGTCTATCAATGAAAATACCTTATAATATAACGCAATATGCAGTGTATCATTGAAAATACCTTATAATATAACGTAATATGCAGTGTATCATTGAAAATACCTTAGAATATATGGTAATTCTAGTCTATCAATGAAAATACCTTATAATATAACGCAATATGCAGTGTATCATTGAAAATACCTTATAATACGTAGTAGTTTATCATTGAAAATACCTTATAATATAACGTAATATGCAGTGTATCATTGAAAATACCTTATAATATATCGTTATTTGTAGTGTATCTTTGAAAATACCTTATAATATAACGTAATATGCAGTGTATCATTGAAAATACCTTATGATATAACGTAATTTGTAGTGTATCATTGAAAATACCTTATATTATATAGTAGTTTATCATTGAAAATTCCTTATAATATATAGTAGTTTATCATTGAAAATACCTTATAATATAACGTAATATGCAGTGTATCATTGAGAATACCTTATAATATAACGTAATATGCAGTGTATCATTGAAAATACCTTATAATATAACGTAATATGCAGTGTATCATTGAAAATACCTTATAATATAACGTAATATGCAGTGTATGATTGAAAATACCTTATAATATAACGTAATATGCAGTGTATCATTGGAAATACCTTATAATATAACGTAATATGCAGTGTATCATTGAAAATACCTTACAATATATGGTAATTCTAGTCTATCAATGAAAATACCTTATAATATAACGTAATATGCAGTGTATCATTGAAAATACCTTATAATATATCGTAATTTGTAGTGTATCAATGAAAATACCTTCTCATATAACGTAATATGCAGTGTATCATTGAAAATACCTTATAATATATCGTTATTTGTAGTGTATCTTTGAAAATACCTTATAATATAACGTAATATGCAGTGTATCATTGAAAATACCTTATAATATAACGTAATATGCAGTGTATCATTGAAAATACCTTAGAATATATGGTAATTCTAGTCTATCAATGAAAATACCTTATAATATAACGCTATATGCAGTGTATCATTGAAAATACCTTATAATACGTAGTAGTTTATCATTGAAAATACCTTATAATATAACGTAATATGCAGTGTATCATTGAAAATACCTTATAATATAACGTAATATGCCGTGTATCATTGAAAATACCTTAGAATATATGGTAATTCTAGTCTATCAATGAAAATACCTTATAATATAACGTAATATGCAGTGTATCATTGAAAATACCTTATAATATAACGTAATATGCAGTGTATCATTGAAAATACCTTAGAATATATGGTAATTCTAGTCTATCAATGAAAATACCTTATAATATAACGCAATATGCAGTGTATCATTGAAAATACCTTATAATACGTAGTAGTTTATCATTGAAAATACCTTATAATATAACGTAATATGCAGTGTATCATTGAAAATACCTTATAATATATCGTTATTTGTAGTGTATCTTTGAAAATACCTTATAATATAACGTAATATGCAGTGTATCATTGAAAATACCTTAGAATATATGGTAATTCTAGTCTATCAATGAAAATACCTTATAATATAACGTAATATGCAGTGTATCATTGAAAATACCTTATAATACGTAGTAGTTTATCATTGAAAATACCTTATAATATAACGTAATATGCAGTGTATCATTGAAAATACCTTATAATATATCGTAATTTGTAGTGTATCAATGAAAATACCTTCTCATATAACGTAATATGCAGTGTATCATTGAAAATACCTTATAATATAACGTAATATGCAGTGTATCATTGAAAATACCTTATAATATATCGTTATTTGTAGTGTATCTTTGAAAATACCTTATAATATAACGAAATATGCAGTGTATCATTGAAAATACCTTATAATATAACGTAATATGCAGCGTATCATTGAAAATACCTTATACTATAACGTAATTTGCAGTGTATCATTGAAAACACCTTATAATATAACGTAATATGCAGTGTATCATTGAAAATACCTTATAATATAACGTAATATGCTGTGTATCATTGAAAATACCTTATAATATATCGTAATTTGTAGTGTATCAATGAAAATACCTTCTCATATAACGTAATATGCAGCGTATCATTGAAAATACCTTATAATATATCGTTATTTGTAGTGTATCTTTGAAAATACCTTATAATATAACGAAATATGCAGTGTATCATTGAAAATACCTTATAATATAACGTAATATGCAGCGTATCATTGAAAATACCTTATAATATAACGTAATATGCAGTGTATCATTGAAAACACCTTATAATACGTAGTAGTTTATCATTGAAAATACCTTATAATATATCGTAATATGCAGTGTATCATTGAAAATACCTTATAATATATCGTAATTTGTAGTGTATCAATGAAAATACCTTATAATATAACGTAATATGCAGTGTATCATTGAAAATACCTTATAATATACCGTAATATGCAGTGTATCATTGAAAATACCTTAGAATATATGGTAATTCCAGTCTATCAATGAAAATACCTTATAATATAACGCAATATGCAGTGTATCATTGAAAATACCTTATAATACGTAGTAGTTTATCATTGAAAATACCTTATAATATAACGTAATATGCAGTGTATCATTGAAAATACCTTATAATATATCGTTATTTGTAGTGTATCTTTGAAAATACCTTATAATATAACGTAATATGCAGTGTATCATTGAAAATACCTTAGAATATATGGTAATTCTAGTCCATCAATGAAAATACCTTATAATATAACGTAATATGCAGTGTATCATTGAAAATACCTTATAATACGTAGTAGTTTATCATTGAAAATACCTTATAATATATCGTAATATGCAGTGTATCATTGAAAATACCTTATAATATATCGTAATTTGTAGTGTATCAATGAAAATACCTTCTCATATAACGTAATATGCAGTGTATCATTGAAAATACCTTATAATATATGGTAATTCTAGTCTATCAATGAAAATACCTTATAATATAACGCAATATGCAGTGTATCATTGAAAATACCTTATAATACGTAGTAGTTTATCATTGAAAATACCTTATAATATAACGTAATATGCAGTGTATCATTGAAAATAACTTATAATATATCGTTATTTGTAGTGTATCTTTGAAAATACCTTATAATATAACGTAATATGCAGTGTATCATTGAAAATACCTTAGAATATATGGTAATTCTAGTCTATCAATGAAAATACCTTATAATATAACGTAATATGCAGTGTATCATTGAAAAATCCTTATAATATATCGTAATTTGTAGTGTATCAATGAAAATACCTTCTCATATAACGTAATATGCAGTGTATCATTGAAAATACCTTATAATATATCGTTATTTGTAGTGTATCTTTGAAAATACCTTATAATATAACGTAATATGCAGTGTATCATTGAAAATACCTTATAATATAACGTAATATGCAGTGTATCAGTGAAAATACCTTAGAATATATGGTAATTCTAGTCTATCAATGAAAATACCTTATAATATAACGCAATATGCAGTGTATCATTGAAAATACCTTATAATACGTAGTAGTTTATCATTGAAAATACCTTATAATATAACGTAATATGCAGTGTATCATTGAAAATACCTTATAATATATCGTTATTTGTAGTGTATCTTTGAAAATACCTTATAATATAACGTAATATGCAGTGTATCATTGAAAATACCTTATGATATAACGTAATTTGTAGTGTATCATTGAAAATACCTTATATTATATAGTAGTTTATCATTGAAAATTCCTTATAATATATAGTAGTTTATCATTGAAAATACCTTATAATATAACGTAATATGCAGTGTATCATTGAGAATACCTTATAATATAACGTAATATGCAGTGTATCATTGAAAATACCTTATAATATAACGTAATATGCAGTGTATCATTGAAAATACCTTATAATATAACGTAATATGCAGTGTATGATTGAAAATACCTTATAATATAACGTAATATGCAGTGTATCATTGAAAATACCTTATAATATAACGTAATATGCAGTGTATCATTGAAAATACCTTACAATATATGGTAATTCTAGTCTATCAATGAAAATACCTTATAATATAACGTAATATGCAGTGTATCATTGAAAATACCTTATAATATATCGTAATTTGTAGTGTATCAATGAAAATACCTTCTCATATAACGTAATATGCAGTGTATCATTGAAAATACCTTATAATATATCGTTATTTGTAGTGTATCTTTGAAAATACCTTATAATATAACGTAATATGCAGTGTATCATTGAAAATACCTTATAATATAACGTAATATGCAGTGTATCATTGAAAATACCTTAGAATATATGGTAATTCTAGTCTATCAATGAAAATACCTTATAATATAACGCAATATGCAGTGTATCATTGAAAATACCTTATAATACGTAGTAGTTTATCATTGAAAATACCTTATAATATAACGTAATATGCAGTGTATCATTGAAAATACCTTATAATATATCGTTATTTGTAGTGTATCTTTGAAAATACCTTATAATATAACGTAATATGCAGTGTATCATTGAAAATACCTTATAATATATCGTTATTTGTAGTGTATCTTTGAAAATACCTTATAATATAACGTAATATGCAGTGTATCATTGAAAATACCTTAGAATATATGGTAATTCTAGTCCATCAATGAAAATACCTTATAATATAACGTAATATGCAGTGTATCATTGAAAATACCTTATAATACGTAGTAGTTTATCATTGAAAATACCTTATAATATATCGTAATATGCAGTGTATCATTGAAAATACCTTATAATATATCGTAATTTGTAGTGTATCAATGAAAATACCTTCCCATATAACGTAATATGCAGTGTATCATTGAAAATACCTTATAATATATGGTAATTCTAGTCTATCAATGAAAATACCTTATAATATAACGCAATATGCAGTGTATCATTGAAAATACCTTATAATACGTAGTAGTTTATCATTGAAAATACCTTATAATATAACGTAATATGCAGTGTATCATTGAAAATAACTTATAATATATCGTTATTTGTAGTGTATCTTTGAAAATACCTTATAATATAACGTAATATGCAGTGTATCATTGAAAATACCTTAGAATATATGGTAATTCTAGTCTATCAATGAAAATACCTTATAATATAACGTAATATGCAGTGTATCATTGAAAAATCCTTATAATATATCGTAATTTGTAGTGTATCAATGAAAATACCTTCTCATATAACGTAATATGCAGTGTATCATTGAAAATACCTTATAATATATCGTTATTTGTAGTGTATCTTTGAAAATACCTTATAATATAACGTAATATGCAGTGTATCATTGAAAATACCTTATAATATAACGTAATATGCAGTGTATCATTGAAAATACCTTAGAATATATGGTAATTCTAGTCTATCAATGAAAATACCTTATAATATAACGCAATATGCAGTGTATCATTGAAAATACCTTATAATACGTAGTAGTTTATCATTGAAAATACCTTATAATATAACGTAATATGCAGTGTATCATTGAAAATACCTTATAATATATCGTTATTTGTAGTGTATCTTTGAAAATACCTTATAATATAACGTAATATGCAGTGTATCATTGAAAATACCTTATGATATAACGTAATTTGTAGTGTATCATTGAAAATACCTTATATTATATAGTAGTTTATCATTGAAAATTCCTTATAATATATAGTAGTTTATCATTGAAAATACCTTATAATATAACGTAATATGCAGTGTATCATTGAGAATACCTTATAATATAACGTAATATGCAGTGTATCATTGAAAATACCTTATAATATAACGTAATATGCAGTGTATCATTGAAAATACCTTATAATATAACGTAATATGCAGTGTATGATTGAAAATACCTTATAATATAACGTAATATGCAGTGTATCATTGAAAATACCTTAGAATATATGGTAATTCTAGTCTATCAATGAAAATACCTTATAATATAACGCAATATGCAGTGTATCATTGAAAATACCTTATAATATAACGTAATATGCAGTGTATCATTGAAAATACCTTATAATATAACGTAATATGCAGTGTATCATTGAAAATACCTTATAATATAACGTAATATGCAGTGTATCATTGAAAATACCTTAGAATATATGGTAATTCTAGTCTATCAATGAAAATACCTTATAATATAACGCAATATGCAGTGTATCATTGAAAATACCTTATAATACGTAGTAGTTTATCATTGAAAATACTTTTAATATAACGTAATATGCAGTGTATCATTGAAAATACCTTATAATATATCGTTATTTGTAGTGTATCTTTGAAAATACCTTATAATATAACGTAATATGCAGTGTATCATTGAAAATACCTTAGAATATATGGTAATTCTAGTCTATCAATGAAAATACCTTATAATATAACGTAATATGCAGTGTATCATTGAAAATACCTTATAATACGTAGTAGTTTATCATTGAAAATACCTTATAATATAACGTAATATGCAGTGTATCATTGAAAATACCTTATAATATATCGTAATTTGTAGTGTATCAATGAAAATACCTTCTCATATAACGTAATATGCAGTGTATCATTGAAAATACCTTATAATATAACGTAATATGCAGTGTATCATTGAAAATACCTTATAATATATCGTTATTTGTAGTGTATCTTTGAAAATACCTTATAATATAACGAAATATGCAGTGTATCATTGAAAATACCTTATAATATAACGTAATATGCAGCGTATCATTGAAAATACCTTATACTATAACGTAATTTGTAGTGTATCATTGAAAATACCTTATAATATAACGTAATATGCAGTGTATCATTGAAAATACCTTATAATATAACGTAATATGCTGTGTATCATTGAAAATACCTTATAATATATCGTAATTTGTAGTGTATCAATGAAAATACCTTCTCATATAACGTAATATGCAGCGTATCATTGAAAATACCTTATAATATATCGTTATTTGTAGTGTATCTTTGAAAATACCTTATAATATAACGAAATATGCAGTGTATCATTGAAAATACCTTATAATATAACGTAATATGCAGCGTATCATTGAAAATACCTTATAATATAACGTAATATGCAGTGTATCATTGAAAACACCTTATAATATAACGTAATATGCAGTGTATCATTGAAAATACCTTAGAATATATGGTAATACTAGTCTATCAATGAAAATACCTTATAATATAACGCAATATGCAGTGTATCATTGAAAATACCTTATAATACGTAGTAGTTTATCATTGAAAATACCTTATAATATAACGTAATATGTAGTGTATCATTGAAAATACCTTATAATATACCGTAATATGCAGTGTATCATTGAAAATACCTTAGAATATATGGTAATTCCAGTCTATCAATGAAAATACCTTATAATATAACGCAATATGCAGTGTATCATTGAAAATACCTTATAATACGTAGTAGTTTATCATTGAAAATACCTTATAATATAACGTAATATGCAGTGTATCATTGAAAATACCTTATAATATATCGTTATTTGTAGTGTATCTTTGAAAATACCTTATAATATAACGTAATATGCAGTGTATCATTGAAAATACCTTATGATATAACGTAATTTGTAGTGTATCATTGAAAATACCTTATATTATATAGTAGTTTATCATTGAAAATTCCTTATAATATATAGTAGTTTATCATTGAAAATACCTTATAATATAACGTAATATGCAGTGTATCATTGAGAATACCTTATAATATAACGTAATATGCAGTGTATCATTGAAAATACCTTATAATATAACGTAATATGCAGTGTATCATTGAAAATACCTTATAATATAACGTAATATGCAGTGTATGATTGAAAATACCTTATAATATAACGTAATATGCAGTGTATCATTGAAAATACCTTATAATATAACGTAATATGCAGTGTATCATTGAAAATACCTTACAATATATGGTAATTCTAGTCTATCAATGAAAATACCTTATAATATAACGTAATATGCAGTGTATCATTGAAAATACCTTATAATATATCGTAATTTGTAGTGTATCAATGAAAATACCTTCTCATATAACGTAATATGCAGTGTATCATTGAAAATACCTTATAATATATCGTTATTTGTAGTGTATCTTTGAAAATACCTTATAATATAACGTAATATGCAGTGTATCATTGAAAATACCTTATAATATAACGTAATATGCAGTGTATCATTGAAAATACCTTAGAATATATGGTAATTCTAGTCTATCAATGAAAATACCTTATAATATAACGCAATATGCAGTGTATCATTGAAAATACCTTATAATACGTAGTAGTTTATCATTGAAAATACCTTATAATATAACGTAATATGCAGTGTATCATTGAAAATACCTTATAATATATCGTTATTTGTAGTGTATCTTTGAAAATACCTTATAATATAACGTAATATGCAGTGTATCATTGAAAATACCTTATAATATATCGTTATTTGTAGTGTATCTTTGAAAATACCTTATAATATAACGTAATATGCAGTGTATCATTGAAAATACCTTAGAATATATGGTAATTCTAGTCCATCAATGAAAATACCTTATAATATAACGTAATATGCAGTGTATCATTGAAAATACCTTATAATACGTAGTAGTTTATCATTGAAAATACCTTATAATATATCGTAATATGCAGTGTATCATTGAAAATACCTTATAATATATCGTAATTTGTAGTGTATCAATGAAAATACCTTCTCATATAACGTAATATGCAGTGTATCATTGAAAATACCTTATAATATATGGTAATTCTAGTCTATCAATGAAAATACCTTATAATATAACGCAATATGCAGTGTATCATTGAAAATACCTTATAATACGTAGTAGTTTATCATTGAAAATACCTTATAATATAACGTAATATGCAGTGTATCATTGAAAATAACTTATAATATATCGTTATTTGTAGTGTATCTTTGAAAATACCTTATAATATAACGTAATATGCAGTGTATCATTGAAAATACCTTAGAATATATGGTAATTCTAGTCTATCAATGAAAATACCTTATAATATAACGTAATATGCAGTGTATCATTGAAAAATCCTTATAATATATCGTAATTTGTAGTGTATCAATGAAAATACCTTCTCATATAACGTAATATGCAGTGTATCATTGAAAATACCTTATAATATATCGTTATTTGTAGTGTATCTTTGAAAATACCTTATAATATAACGTAATATGCAGTGTATCATTGAAAATACCTTATAATATAACGTAATATGCAGTGTATCATTGAAAATACCTTAGAATATATGGTAATTCTAGTCTATCAATGAAAATACCTTATAATATAACGCAATATGCAGTGTATCATTGAAAATACCTTATAATACGTAGTAGTTTATCATTGAAAATACCTTATAATATAACGTAATATGCAGTGTATCATTGAAAATACCTTATAATATATCGTTATTTGTAGTGTATCTTTGAAAATACCTTATAATATAACGTAATATGCAGTGTATCATTGAAAATACCTTATGATATAACGTAATTTGTAGTGTATCATTGAAAATACCTTATATTATATAGTAGTTTATCATTGAAAATTCCTTATAATATATAGTAGTTTATCATTGAAAATACCTTATAATATAACGTAATATGCAGTGTATCATTGAGAATACCTTATAATATAACGTAATATGCAGTGTATCATTGAAAATACCTTATAATATAAACGTAATATGCAGTGTATCATTGAAAATACCTATAATATAACGTAATATGCAGTGTATCATTGAAAATACCTTATAATATAACGTAATATGCAGTGTATCATTGAAAATACCTTAGAATATATGGTAATTCTAGTCTATCAATGAAATACCTTATAATATAACGCAATATGCAGTGTATCATTGAAAATACCTTATAATAACGTAATATGCAGTGTATCATTGAAAATACCTTATAATATAACGTAATATGCAGTGTATCATTGAAAATACCTTATAATATACGTAATATGCAGTGTATCATTGAAAATACCTTATAATATATCGTTATTTGTAGTGTATCTTTGAAAATACCTTATAATATAACGAAATATGCAGTGTATCATTGAAAATACCTTATAATATAACGTAATATGCAGCGTATCATTGAAAATACCTTATACTATAACGTAATATGCAGTGTATCATTGAAAACACCTTATAATATAACGTAATATGCAGTGTATCATTGAAAATACCTTATAATATAACGTAATCTGCAGTGTATCATTGAAAATACCTTATAATATATCGTTATTTGTAGTGTATCTTTGAAAATACCTTATAATATAACGAAATATGCAGTGTATCATTGAAAATACCTTATAATATAACGTAATATGCAGCGTATCATTGAAAATACCTTATAATATAACGTAATATGCAGTGTATCATTGAAAACACCTTATAATATAACGTAATATGCAGTGTATCATTGAAAATACCTTATAATATAACGTAATTTGTAGTGTATCATTGAAAATACCTTATAATATATAGTAGTTTATCATTGAAAATTCCTTATAATATATAGTAGTTTATCATTGATAATACCTTATAATATAACGTAATATGCAGTGTATCATTGAGAATACCTTATAATATAACGTAATATGCAGTGTATCATTGAAAAATACCTTATAATATAACGTAATATGCAGTGTATCATTGAAAATACCTTATAATATAACGTAATATGCAGTGTATCATTGAAAATACCTTATAATATAACGTAATATACAGTGTATCATTGAAAATACCTTATAATATAAGGTAATATGCAGTGTATGATTGAAAATACCTTATAATATAACGTAATATTCAGTGTATCATTGAAATTACCTTATAATATTACGTAATATGCAGTGTATCATTGAAAATACCTTAGAATATATGGTAATTCTAGTCTATCAATGAAAATACCTTATAATATAACGTAATATGCAGTGTATCATTGAAAATACCTTATAATACGTAGTAGTTTATCATTGAAAATACCTTATAATATAACGTAATATGCAGTGTATCATTGAAAATACCTTATAATATATCGTTATTTGTAGTGTATCTTTGAAAATACCTTCTCATATAACGTAATATGCAGCGTATCATTGATAAATACCTTATAATATAACGTAATATGCAGTGTATCATTGAAAATACCTTATAATATATAGTAGTTTATCATTGAAAATTCCTTATAATATATAGTAGTTTATCATTGATAATACCTTATAATATAACGTAATATGCAGTGTATCATTGAGAATACCTTATAATATAACGTAATATGCAGTGTATCATTGAAAATACCTTATAATATATCGTTATTTGTAGTGTATCTTTGAAAATACCTTATAATATAACGTAATATGCAGTGTATCATTGAAAATACCTTATAATATAACGTAATATGCAGTGTATCATTGAAAATACCTTAGAATATATGGTAATTCTAGTCTATCAATGAAAATACCTTATAATATAACGCAATATGCAGTGTATCATTGAAAATACCTTATAATACGTAGTAGTTTATCATTGAAAATACCTTATAATATAACGTAATATGCAGTGTATCATTGAAAATAACTTATAATATATCGTTATTTGTAGTGTATCTTTGAAAATACCTTATAATATAACGTAATATGCAGTGTATCATTGAAAATACCTTAGAATATATGGTAATTCTAGTCTATCAATGAAAATACCTTATAATATAACGTAATATGCAGTGTATCATTGAAAATACCTTATAATACGTAGTAGTTTATCATTGAAAATACCTTATAATATAACGTAATATGCAGTGTATCATTGAAAATACCTTATAATATATCGTTATTTGTAGTGTATCTTTGAAAATACCTTCTCATATAACGTAATATGCAGCGTATCATTGAGAATACCTTATAATATAACGTAATATGCAGTGTATCATTGAAAATACCTTATAATATATAGTAGTTTATCATTGAAAATTCCTTATAATATATAGTAGTTTATCATTGATAATACCTTATAATATAACGTAATATGCAGTGTATCATTGAGAATACCTTATAATATAACGTAATATGCAGTGTATCATTGAAAATACCTTATAATATAACGTAATATGCAGTTGTATCATTGAAAATACCTTTAGAATATATGGTAATTCTAGTCTATCAATGAAAATACCTTATAATATAACGCAATATGCAGTGTATCATTGAAAATACCTTATAATACGTAGTAGTTTATCATTGAAAATACCTTATATATAACGTAATATGCAGTGTATCATTGAAAATAACTTATAATATATCGTTATTTGTAGTGTATCTTTGAAAATACCTTATAATATAACGTAATATGCAGTGTATCATTGAAAATACCTTAGAATATATGGTAATTCTAGTCCTATCAATGAAAATACCTTATAATATAACGTAATATGCAGTGTATCATTGAAAAATCCTTATAATATATCGTAATTTGTAGTGTATCAATGAAAATACCTTCTCATATAACGTAATATGCAGTGTATCATTGAAAATACCTTATAATATATCGTTATTTGTAGTGTATCTTTGAAAATACCTTATAATATAACGTAATATGCAGTGTATCATTGAAAATACCTTATAATATAACGTAATATGCAGTGTATCATTGAAAATACCTTAGAATATATGGTAATTCTAGTCTATCAATGAAAATACCTTATAATATAACGCAATATGCAGTGTATCATTGAAAATACCTTATAATACGTAGTAGTGTATCATTGAAAATACCTTATAATATAACGTAATATGCAGTGTATCATTGAAAATAACTTATAATATATCGTTATTTGTAGTGTATCTTTGAAAATACCTTATAATATAACGTAATATGCAGTGTATCAATGAAAATACGTTAGAATATATGGTAATTCTAGTCTATCAATGAAAATACCTTATAATATAACGTAATATGCAGTGTATCATTGAAAATACCTTATAATACGTAGTAGTTTATCATTGAAAATACCTTATAATATAACGTAATATGCAATGTATCATTGAAAATACCTTATAATATATCGTAATTTGTAGTGTATCAATGAAAATACCTTCTCATATAACGTAATATGCAGTGTATCATTGAAAATACCTTATAATATAACGTAATATGCAGTGTATCATTGAAAATACCTTATAATATATCGTTATTTGTAGTGTATCTTTGAAAATACCTTATAATATAACGAAATATGCAGTGTATCATTGAAAATACCTTATAATATAACGTAATATGCAGCGTATCATTGAAAATACCTTATACTATAACGTAATATGCAGTGTATCATTGAAAACACCTTATAATATAACGTAATATGCAGTGTATCATTGAAAATACCTTATAATATAACGTAATATGCAGTGTATCATTGAAAATACCTTATAATATATCGTAATTTGTAGTGTATCAATGAAAAATACCTTCTCATATAACGTAATATGCAGCGTATCATTGAAAATACCTTATAATATATCGTTATTTGTAGTGTATCTTTGAAAATACCTTATAATATAACGAAATATGCAGTGTATCATTGAAAATACCTTATAATATAACGTAATATGCAGCGTATCATTGAAAATACCTTATAATATAACGTAATATGCAGCGTATCATTGAAAATACCTTATAATATAAGGTAATATGCAGTGTATCATTGAAAACACCTTATAATATAACGTAATATGCAGTGTATCATTGAAAATACCTTAGAATATATGGTAATTCTAGTCTATCAATGAAAATACCTTATAATATAACGCAATATGCAGTGTATCATTGAAAATACCTTATAATACGTAGTAGTTTATCATTGAAAATACCTTATAATATAACGTAATATGCAGTGTATCATTGAAAATACCTTATAATATAACGTTATTTGTAGTGTATCTTTGAAAATACCTTATAATATAACGTAATATGCAGTGTATCATTGAAAATACCTTA
>CAKAJI010000221.1:70000-82500 GCA_916610255.1 Lasioglossum lativentre | reverse complement strand
AAAATAATGGTCGATAGCGTACTACTTCGTTGCTCGAAGTCCCACCGGTAAGAGTAAACTTTTTTCCTATCGTTCCTAGATGATTTTAAACGTTATATTCGTGGTAAAACTGTGCATACGAAACCGTGTGTCGTGACGCCAGTTCTCTCGGACGCGTATTTACCGAGTTAACTTCCGGCGAGTCGCTTAGGTATCGCTGGAACGATAAAATTGCTAAGTACCGCGCCGTGTCGGTTAGACGGTTCGCGGTAAGAGTAAAACTTTTTTCCTATCGTTCCTAGATGATTTTAAACGTTATATTCGTGGTAAACTGTGCATACGAAACCGTGTGTCGTGACGCCAGTTCTCTCGGACGCGTATTTACCGAGTTAACTTCCGGCGAGTCGCTTAGGTATCGCTGGAACGATAAAATTGCTAAGTACCGCGCCGTGTCGGTTAGACGGTTCGCGGTAAGAGTAAACTTTTTTCCTATCGTTCCTAGATGATTTTAAACGTTATATTCGTGGTAAACTGTGCATACGAAACCGTGTGTCGTGACGCCAGTTCTCTCGGACGCGTATTTACCGAGTTAACTTCCGGCGAGTCGCTTAGGTATCGCTGGAACGATAAAATTGCTAAGTACCGCGCCGTGTCGGTTAGACGGTTCGCGGTAAGAGTAAACTTTTTTCCTATCGTTCCTAGATGATTTTAAAACGTGATATTCGTGGTAAACTGTGCATACGAAACCGTGTGTCGTGACGCCAGTTCTCTCGGACGCGTATTTACCGAGTTAACTTCCGGCGAGTCGCTTAGGTATCGCTGGAACGATAAAATTGCTAAGTACCGCGCCGTGTCGGTTAGACGGTTCGCGGTAAGAGTAAAATTTTTTCCTATCGTTCCTAGATGATTTTAAACGTTATATTCGTGGTAAACTGTGCATACGAAACCGTGTGTCGTGACGCCAGTTCTCTCGGACGCGTATTTACCGAGTTAACTTCCGGCGAGTCGCTTAGGTATCGCTGGAACGATAAAATTGCTAAGTACCGCGCCGTGTCGGTTAGACGGTTCGCGGTAAGAGTAAACTTTTTTCCTATCGTTCCTAGATGATTTTAAACGTTATATTCGTGGTAAACTGTGCATACGAAACCGTGTGTCGTGACGCCAGTTCTCTCGGACGCGTATTTACCGAGTTAACTTCCGGCGAGTCGCTTAGGTATCGCTGGAACGATAAAATTGCTAAGTACCGCGCCGTGTCGGTTAGACGGTTCGCGGTAAGAGTAAACTTTTTTCCTATCGTTCCTAGATGATTTTAAACGTTATATTCGTGGTAAACTGTGCATACGAAACCGTGTGTCGTGACGCCAGTTCTCTCGGACGCGTATTTACCGAGTTAACTTCCGGCGAGTCGCTTAGGTATCGCTGGAACGATAAAATTGCTAAGTACCGCGCCGTGTCGGTTAGACGGTTCGCGGTAAGAGTAAACTTTTTTCCTATCGTTCCTAGATGATTTTAAACGTTATATTCGTGGTAAACTGTGCATACGAAACCGTGTGTCGTGACGCCAGTTCTCTCGGACGCGTATTTACCGAGTTATAAGCGAGTTAACTTCCGGCGAGTCGCTTAGGTATCGCTGGAACGATAAAATTGCTAAGTACCGCGCCGTGTCGGTTAGACGGTTCGCGGTAAGAGTAAACTTTTTTCCTATCGTTCCTAGATGATTTAAAACGTTATATTCGTGGTAAACTGTGCATACGAAACCGTGTGTCGTGACGCCAGTTCTCTCGGACGCGTATTTACCGAGTTAACTTCCGGCGAGTCGCTTAGGTATCGCTGGAACGATAAAATTGCTAAGTACCGCGCCGTGTCGGTTAGACGGTTCGCGGTAAGAGTAAACTTTTTTCCTATCGTTCCTAGATGATTTTAAACGTTATATTCGTGGTAAACTGTGCATACGAAACCGTGTGTCGTGACGCCAGTTCTCTCGGACGCGTATTTACCGAGTTATAAGCGAGTTAACTTCCGGCGAGTCGCTTAGGTATCGCTGGAACGATAAAATTGCTAAGTACCGCGCCGTGTCGGTTAGACGGTTCGCGGTAAGAGTAAACTTTTTTCCTATCGTTCCTAGATGATTTTAAACGTTATATTCGTGGTAAACTGTGCATACGAAACCGTGTGTCGTGACGCCAGTTCTCTCGGACGCGTATTTACCGAGTTAACTTCCGGCGAGTCGCTTAGGTATCGCTGGAACGATAAAATTGCTAAGTACCGCGCCGTGTCGGTTAGACGGTTCGCGGTAAGAGTAAAATTTTTTCCTATCGTTCCTAGATGATTTTAAACGTTATATTCGTGGTAAACTGTGCATACGAAACCGTGTGTCGTGACGCCAGTTCTCTCGGACGCGTATTTACCGAGTTAACTTCCGGCGAGTCGCTTAGGTATCGCTGGAACGATAAAATTGCTAAGTACCGCGCCGTGTCGGTTAGACGGTTCGCGGTAAGAGTAAACTTTTTTCCTATCGTTCCTAGATGATTTTAAACGTTATATTCGTGGTAAACTGTGCATACGAAACCGTGTGTCGTGACGCCAGTTCTCTCGGACGCGTATTTACCGAGTTAACTTCCGGCGAGTCGCTTAGGTATCGCTGGAACGATAAAATTGCTAAGTACCAGCGCCGTGTCGGTTAGACGGTTCGCGGTAAGAGTAAACTTTTTTCCTATCGTTCCTAGATGATTTTAAACGTTATATTCGTGGTAAACTGTGCATACGAAACCGTGTGTCGTGACGCCAGTTCTCTCGGACGCGTATTTACCGAGTTAACTTCCGGCGAGTCGCTTAGGTATCGCTGGAACGATAAATTGCTAAGTACCGCGCCGTGTCGGTTAGACGGTTCGCGGTAAGAGTAAACTTTTTTCCTATCGTTCCTAGATGATTTTAAACGTTATATTCGTGGTAAACTGTGCATACGAAACCGTGTGTCGTGACGCCAGTTCTCTCGGACGCGTATTTACCGAGTTAACTTCCGGCGAGTCGCTTAGGTATCGCTGGAACGATAAAATTGCTAAGTACCGCGCCGTGTCGGTTAGACGGTTCGCGGTAAGAGTAAACTTTTTTCCTATCGTTCCTAGATGATTTTAAACGTTATATTCGTGGTAAACTGTGCATACGAAACCGTGTGTCGTGACGCCAGTTCTCTCGGACGCGTATTTACCGAGTTAACTTCCGGCGAGTCGCTTAGGTATCGCTGGAACGATAAAATTGCTAAGTACCCCGCCGTGTCGGTTAGACGGTTCGCGGTAAGAGTAAACTTTTTTCCTATCGTTCCGAGATGATTTTAAAAGTTATATTCGTGGTAAAACTGTGCATACGAAACCGTGTGTCGTGACGCAGTTCTCTCGGACGCGTATTTACCGAGTTAACTTCCGGCGAGTCGCTTAGGTATCGCTGGAACGATAAAATTGCTAAGTACCGCGCCGTGTCGGTTAGACGGTTCGCGGTAAGAGTAAACTTTTTTCCTATCGTTCCTAGATGATTTTAAACGTTATATTCGTGGTAAACTGTGCATACGAAACCGTGTGTCGTGACGCCAGTTCTCTCGGACGCGTATTTACCGAGTTAACTTCCGGCGAGTCGCTTAGGTATCGCTGGAACGATAAAATTGCTAAGTACCAGCGCCGTGTCGGTTAGACGGTTCGCGGTAAGAGTAAACTTTTTTCCTATCGTTCCTAGATGATTTTAAACGTTATATTCGTGGTAAACTGTGCATACGAAACCGTGTGTCGTGACGCCAGTTCTCTCGGACGCGTATTTACCGAGTTATAAGCGAGTTAACTTCCGGCGAGTCGCTTAGGTATCGCTGGAACGATAAAATTGCTAAGTACCGCGCCGTGTCGGTTAGACGGTTCGCGGTAAGAGTAAACTTTTTTCCTATCGTTCCTAGATGATTTTAAACGTTATATTCGTGGTAAACTGTGCATACGAAACCGTGTGTCGTGACGCCAGTTCTCTCGGACGCGTATTTACCGAGTTAACTTCCGGCGAGTCGCTTAGGTATCGCTGGAACGATAAAATTGCTAAGTACCGCGCCGTGTCGGTTAGACGGTTCGCGGTAAGAGTAAACTTTTTTCCTATCGTTCCTAGATGATTTTAAACGTTATATTCGTGGTAAAACTGTGCATACGAAACCGTGTGTCGTGACGCCAGTTCTCTCGGACGCGTATTTACCGAGTTAACTTCCGGCGAGTCGCTTAGGTATCGCTGGAACGATAAAAATTGCTAAGTACCGCGCCGTGTCGGTTAGACGGTTCGCGGTAAGAGTAAACTTTTTTCCTATCGTTCCTAGATGATTTTAAACGTTATATTCGTGGTAAACTGTGCATACGAAACCGTGTGTCGTGACGCCAGTTCTCCGGACGCGTATTTACCGAGTTAACTTCCGGCGAGTCGCTTAGGTATCGCTGGAACGATAAAATTGCTAAGTACCCGCGCCGTGTCGGTTAGACGGTTCGCGGTAAGAGTAAACTTTTTTCCTATCGTTCCTAGATGATTTTAAACGTTATATTCGTGGTAAACTGTGCATACGAAACCGTGTGTCGTGACGCCAGTTCTCTCGGACGCGTATTTACCGAGTTAACTTCCGGCGAGTCGCTTAGGTATCGCTGGAACGATAAAATTGCTAAGTACCGCGCCGTGTCGGTTAGACGGTTCGCGGTAAGAGTAAACTTTTTTCCTATCGTTCCTAGATGATTTTAAACGTTATATTCGTGGTAAACTGTGCATACGAAACCGTGTGTCGTGACGCCAGTTCTCTCGGACGCGTATTTACCGAGTTAACTTCCGGCGAGTCGCTTAGGTATCGCTGGAACGATAAAATTGCTAAATACCCGCGCCGTGTCGGTTAGACGGTTCGCGGTAAGAGTAAACTTTTTTCCTATCGTTCCTAGATGATTTTAAACGTTATATTCGTGGTAAACTGTGCATACGAAACCGTGTGTCGTGACGCCAGTTCTCTCGGACGCGTATTTACCGAGTTAACTTCCGGCGAGTCGCTTAGGTATCGCTGGAACGATAAAATTGCTAAGTACCCGCGCCGTGTCGGTTAGACGGTTCGCGGTAAGAGTAAACTTTTTTCCTATCGTTCCTAGATGATTTTAAACGTTATATTCGTGGTAAACTGTGCATACGAAACCGTGTGTCGTGACGCCAGTTCTCTCGGACGCGTATTTACCGAGTTAACTTCCGGCGAGTCGCTTAGGTATCGCTGGAACGATAAAATTGCTAAGTCCCGCGCCGTGTCGGTTAGACGGTTCGCGGTAAGAGTAAACTTTTTTCCTATCGTTCCTAGATGATTTTAAACGTTATATTCGTGGTAAACTGTGCATACGAAACCGTGTGTCGTGACGCCAGTTCTCTCGGACGCGTATTTACCGAGTTATAAGCGAGTTAACTTCCGGCGAGTCGCTTAGGTATCGCTGGAACGATAAAATTGCTAAGTACCGCGCCGTGTCGGTTAGACGGTTCGCGGTAAGAGTAAACTTTTTTCCTATCGTTCCTAGATGATTTTAAACGTTATATTCGTGGTAAACTGTGCATACGAAACCGTGTGTCGTGACGCCAGTTCTCTCGGACGCGTATTTACCGAGTTAACTTCCGGCGAGTCGCTTAGGTATCGCTGGAACGATAAAATTGCTAAGTACCGCGCCGTGTCGGTTAGACGGTTCGCGGTAAGAGTAAACTTTTTTCCTATCGTTCCTAGATGATTTTAAACGTTATATTCGTGGTAAACTGTGCATACGAAACCGTGTGTCGTGACGCCAGTTCTCTCGGACGCGTATTTACCGAGTTAACTTCCGGCGAGTCGCTTAGGTATCGCTGGAACGATAAAATTGCTAAGTACCGCGCCGTGTCGGTTAGACGGTTCGCGGTAAGAGTAAACTTTTTTCCTATCGTTCCTAGATGATTTTAAACGTTATATTCGTGGTAAACTGTGCATACGAAACCGTGTGTCGTGACGCCAGTTCTCTCGGACGCGTATTTACCGAGTTAACTTCCGGCGAGTCGCTTAGGTATCGCTGGAACGATAAAATTGCTAAGTACCGCGCCGTGTCGGTTAGACGGTTCGCGGTAAGAGTAAACTTTTTTCCTATCGTTCCTAGATGATTTTAAACGTTATATTCGTGGTAAACTGTGCATACGAAACCGTGTGTCGTGACGCCAGTTCTCTCGGACGCGTATTTACCGAGTTAACTTCCGGCGAGTCGCTTAGGTATCGCTGGAACGATAAAATTGCTAAGTACCGCGCCGTGTCGGTTAGACGGTTCGCGGTAAGAGTAAACTTTTTTCCTATCGTTCCTAGATGATTTTAAACGTTATATTCGTGGTAAACTGTGCATACGAAACCGTGTGTCGTGACGCCAGTTCTCTCGGACGCGTATTTACCGAGTTATAAGCGAGTTAACTTCCGGCGAGTCGCTTAGGTATCGCTGGAACGATAAAATTGCTAAGTACCGCGCCGTGTCGGTTAGACGGTTCGCGGTAAGAGTAAACTTTTTTCCTATCGTTCCTAGATGATTTTAAACGTTATATTCGTGGTAAACTGTGCATACGAAACCGTGTGTCGTGACGCCAGTTCTCTCGGACGCGTATTTACCGAGTTAACTTCCGGCGAGTCGCTTAGGTATCGCTGGAACGATAAAATTGCTAAGTACCGCGCCGTGTCGGTTAGACGGTTCGCGGTAAGAGTAAACTTTTTTCCTATCGTTCCTAGATGATTTTAAACGTTATATTCGTGGTAAACTGTGCATACGAAACCGTGTGTCGTGACGCCAGTTCTCTCGGACGCGTATTTACCGAGTTAACTTCCGGCGAGTCGCTTAGGTATCGCTGGAACGATAAAATTGCTAAGTACCGCGCCGTGTCGGTTAGACGGTTCACGGTAAGAGTAAACTTTTTTCCTATCGTTCCTAGATGATTTTAAACGTTATATTCGTGGTAAACTGTGCATACGAAACCGTGTGTCGTGACGCCAGTTCTCTCGGACGCGTATTTACCGAGTTATAAGCGAGTTAACTTCCGGCGAGTCGCTTAGGTATCGCTGGAACGATAAAATTGCTAAGTACCGCGCCGTGTCGGTTAGACGGTTCGCGGTAAGAGTAAACTTTTTTCCTATCGTTCCTAGATGATTTTAAACGTTATATTCGTGGT
Organism: Lasioglossum lativentre; assembly: GCA_916610255.1. Taxonomy (NCBI): domain Eukaryota; kingdom Metazoa; phylum Arthropoda; class Insecta; order Hymenoptera; family Halictidae; genus Lasioglossum; species Lasioglossum lativentre. The sequence continues at coordinate 75,321 of CAKAJI010000221.1, read as the reverse complement.
AAACTGTGCATACGAAACCGTGTGTCGTGACGCCAGTTCTCTCGGACGCGTATTTACCGAGTTATAAGCGAGTTAACTTCCGGCGAGTCGCTTAGGTATCGCTGGAACGATAAAATTGCTAAGTACCCGCGCCGTGTCGGTTAGACGGTTCGCGGTAAGAGTAAACTTTTTTCCTATCGTTCCTAGATGATTTTAAACGTTATATTCGTGGTAAACTGTGCATACGAAACCGTGTGTCGTGACGCCAGTTCTCTCGGACGCGTATTTACCGAGTTAACTTCCGGCGAGTCGCTTAGGTATCGCTGGAACGATAAAATTGCTAAGTACCCGCGCCGTGTCGGTTAGACGGTTCGCGGTAAGAGTAAACTTTTTTCCTATCGTTCCTAGATGATTTTAAACGTTATATTCGTGGTAAACTGTGCATACGAAACCGTGTGTCGTGACGCCAGTTCTCTCGGACGCGTATTTACCGAGTTAACTTCCGGCGAGTCGCTTAGGTATCGCTGGAACGATAAAATTGCTAAGTACCGCGCCGTGTCGGTTAGACGGTTCGCGGTAAGAGTAAACTTTTTTCCTATCGTTCCTAGATGATTTTAAACGATATATTCGTGGTAAACTGTGCATACGAAACCGTGTGTCGTGACGCCAGTTCTCTCGGACGCGTATTTACCGAGTTAACTTCCGGCGAGTCGCTTAGGTATCGCTGGAACGATAAAATTGCTAAGTACCGCGCCGTGTCGGTTAGACGGTTCGCGGTAAGAGTAAACTTTTTTCCTATCGTTCCTAGATGATTTTAAACGTTATATTCGTGGTAAACTGTGCATACGAAACCGTGTGTCGTGACGCCAGTTCTCTCGGACGCGTATTTACCGAGTTATAAGCGAGTTAACTTCCGGCGAGTCGCTTAGGTATCGCTGGAACGATAAAATTGCTAAGTACCGCGCCGTGTCGGTTAGACGGTTCGCGGTAAGAGTAAACTTTTTTCCTATCGTTCCTAGATGATTTTAAACGTTATATTCGTGGTAAACTGTGCATACGAAACCGTGTGTCGTGACGCCAGTTCTCTCGGACGCGTATTTACCGAGTTAACTTCCGGCGAGTCGCTTAGGTATCGCTGGAACGATAAAATTGCTAAGTACCGCGCCGTGTCGGTTAGACGGTTCGCGGTAAGAGTAAACTTTTTTCCTATCGTTCCTAGATGATTTTAAACGTTATATTCGTGGTAAACTGTGCATACGAAACCGTGTGTCGTGACGCCAGTTCTCTCGGACGCGTATTTACCGAGTTAACTTCCGGCGAGTCGCTTAGGTATCGCTGGAACGATAAAATTGCTAAGTACCGCGCCGTGTCGGTTAGACGGTTCGCGGTAAGAGTAAACTTTTTTCCTATCGTTCCTAGATGATTTTAAACGATATATTCGTGGTAAACTGTGCATACGAAACCGTGTGTCGTGACGCCAGTTCTCTCGGACGCGTATTTACCGAGTTAACTTCCGGCGAGTCGCTTAGGTATCGCTGGAACGATAAAATTGCTAAGTACCGCGCCGTGTCGGTTAGACGGTTCGCGGTAAGAGTAAACTTTTTTCCTATCGTTCCTAGATGATTTTAAACGTTATATTCGTGGTAAACTGTGCATACGAAACCGTGTGTCGTGACGCCAGTTCTCTCGGACGCGTATTTACCGAGTTATAAGCGAGTTAACTTCCGGCGAGTCGCTTAGGTATCGCTGGAACGATAAAATTGCTAAGTACCGCGCCGTGTCGGTTAGACGGTTCGCGGTAAGAGTAAACTTTTTTCCTATCGTTCCTAGATGATTTTAAACGTTATATTCGTGGTAAACTGTGCATACGAAACCGTGTGTCGTGACGCCAGTTCTCTCGGACGCGTATTTACCGAGTTAACTTCCGGCGAGTCGCTTAGGTATCGCTGGAACGATAAAATTGCTAAGTACCGCGCCGTGTCGGTTAGACGGTTCGCGGTAAGAGTAAACTTTTTTCCTATCGTTCCTAGATGATTTTAAACGTTATATTCGTGGTAAACTGTGCATACGAAACCGTGTGTCGTGACGCCAGTTCTCTCGGACGCGTATTTACCGAGTTAACTTCCGGCGAGTCGCTTAGGTATCGCTGGAACGATAAAATTGCTAAGTACCGCGCCGTGTCGGTTAGACGGTTCGCGGTAAGAGTAAACTTTTTTCCTATCGTTCCTAGATGATTTTAAACGTTATATTCGTGGTAAACTGTGCATACGAAACCGTGTGTCGTGACGCCAGTTCTCTCGGACGCGTATTTACCGAGTTATAAGCGAGTTAACTTCCGGCGAGTCGCTTAGGTATCGCTGGAACGATAAAATTGCTAAGTACCGCGCCGTGTCGGTTAGACGGTTCGCGGTAAGAGTAAACTTTTTTCCTATCGTTCCTAGATGATTTTAAACGTTATATTCGTGGTAAACTGTGCATACGAAACCGTGTGTCGTGACGCCAGTTCTCTCGGACGCGTATTTACCGAGTTATAAGCGAGTTAACTTCCGGCGAGTCGCTTAGGTATCGCTGGAACGATAAAATTGCTAAGTACCGCGCCGTGTCGGTTAGACGGTTCGCGGTAAGAGTAAACTTTTTTCCTATCGTTCCTAGATGATTTTAAACGTTATATTCGTGGTAAACTGTGCATACGAAACCGTGTGTCGTGACGCCAGTTCTCTCGGACGCGTATTTACCGAGTTAACTTCCGGCGAGTCGCTTAGGTATCGCTGGAACGATAAAATTGCTAAGTACCGCGCCGTGTCGGTTAGACGGTTCGCGGTAAGAGTAAACTTTTTTCCTATCGTTCCTAGATGATTTTAAACGTTATATTCGTGGTAAACTGTGCATACGAAACCGTGTGTCGTGACGCCAGTTCTCTCGGACGCGTATTTACCGAGTTAACTTCCGGCGAGTCGCTTAGGTATCGCTGGAACGTTAAAATTGCTAAGTACCGCGCCGTGTCGGTTAGACGGTTCGCGGTAAGAGTAAACTTTTTTCCTATCGTTCCTAGATGATTTTAAACGTTATATTCGTGGTAAACTGTGCATACGAAACCGTGTGTCGTGACGCCAGTTCTCTCGGACGCGTATTTACCGAGTTAACTTCCGGCGAGTCGCTTAGGTATCGCTGGAACGATAAAATTGCTAAGTACCGCGCCGTGTCGGTTAGACGGTTCGCGGTAAGAGTAAACTTTTTTCCTATCGTTCCTAGATGATTTTAAACGTTATATTCGTGGTAAACTGTGCATACGAAACCGTGTGTCGTGACGCCAGTTCTCTCGGACGCGTATTTACCGAGTTAACTTCCGGCGAGTCGCTTAGGTATCGCTGGAACGATAAAATTGCTAAGTACCGCGCCGTGTCGGTTAGACGGTTCGCGGTAAGAGTAAACTTTTTTCCTATCGTTCCTAGATGATTTTAAACGTTATATTCGTGGTAAACTGTGCATACGAAACCGTGTGTCGTGACGCCAGTTCTCTCGGACGCGTATTTACCGAGTTAACTTCCGGCGAGTCGCGTAGGTATCGCTGGAACGATAAAATTGCTAAGTACCGCGCCGTGTCGGTTAGACGGTTCGCGGTAAGAGTAAACTTTTTTCCTATCGTTCCTAGATGATTTTAAACGTTATATTCGTGGTAAACTGTGCATACGAAACCGTGTGTCGTGACGCCAGTTCTCTCGGACGCGTATTTACCGAGTTATAAGCGAGTTAACTTCCGGCGAGTCGCTTAGGTATCGCTGGAACGATAAAATTGCTAAGTACCGCGCCGTGTCGGTTAGACGGTTCGCGGTAAGAGTAAACTTTTTTCCTATCGTTCCTAGATGATTTTAAACGTTATATTCGTGGTAAACTGTGCATACGAAACCGTGTGTCGTGACGCCAGTTCTCTCGGACGCGTATTTACCGAGTTAACTTCCGGCGAGTCGCTTAGGTATCGCTGGAACGATAAAATTGCTAAGTACCGCGCCGTGTCGGTTAGACGGTTCGCGGTAAGAGTAAACTTTTTTCCTATCGTTCCTAGATGATTTTAAACGTTATATTCGTGGTAAACTGTGCATACGAAACCGTGTGTCGTGACGCCAGTTCTCTCGGACGCGTATTTACCGAGTTAACTTCCGGCGAGTCGCTTAGGTATCGCTGGAACGATAAAATTGCTAAGTACCGCGCCGTGTCGGTTAGACGGTTCGCGGTAAGAGTAAACTTTTTTCCTATCGTTCCTAGATGATTTTAAACGTTATATTCGTGGTAAACTGTGCATACGAAACCGTGTGTCGTGACGCCAGTTCTCTCGGACGCGTATTTACCGAGTTAACTTCCGGCGAGTCGCTTAGGTATCGCTGGAACGATAAAATTGCTAAGTACCGCGCCGTGTCGGTTAGACGGTTCGCGGTAAGAGTAAACTTTTTTCCTATCGTTCCTAGATGATTTTAAACGTTATATTCGTGGTAAACTGTGCATACGAAACCGTGTGTCGTGACGCCAGTTCTCTCGGACGCGTATTTACCGAGTTAACTTCCGGCGAGTCGCTTAGGTATCGCTGGAACGATAAAATTGCTAAGTACCGCGCCGTGTCGGTTAGACGGTTCGCGGTAAGAGTAAACTTTTTTCCTATCGTTCCTAGATGATTTTAAACGTTATATTCGTGGTAAACTGTGCATACGAAACCGTGTGTCGTGACGCCAGTTCTCTCGGACGCGTATTTACCGAGTTAACTTCCGGCGAGTCGCTTAGGTATCGCTGGAACGATAAAATTGCTAAGTACCGCGCCGTGTCGGTTAGACGGTTCGCGGTAAGAGTAAACTTTTTTCCTATCGTTCCTAGATGATTTTAAACGTTATATTCGTGGTAAACTGTGCATACGAAACCGTGTGTCGTGACGCCAGTTCTCTCGGACGCGTATTTACCGAGTTAACTTCCGGCGAGTCGCTTAGGTATCGCTGGAACGATAAAATTGCTAAGTACCGCGCCGTGTCGGTTAGACGGTTCGCGGTAAGAGTAAACTTTTTTCCTATCGTTCCTAGATGATTTTAAACGTTATATTCGTGGTAAACTGTGCATACGAAACCGTGTGTCGTGACGCCAGTTCTCTCGGACGCGTATTTACCGAGTTAACTTCCGGCGAGTCGCTTAGGTATCGCTGGAACGATAAAATTGCTAAGTACCGCGCCGTGTCGGTTAGACGGTTCGCGGTAAGAGTAAACTTTTTTCCTATCGTTCCTAGATGATTTTAAACGTTATATTCGTGGTAAACTGTGCATACGAAACCGTGTGTCGTGACGCCAGTTCTCTCGGACGCGTAT
>CAKAJI010000221.1:57500-65000 GCA_916610255.1 Lasioglossum lativentre | reverse complement strand
TGAGCCCCCAACTTCTGCGTGCTATCGCGGTCAATGAATTGAACTTCTCGGCGCACTTCGTCCTGATTTTCCGAACGTGAGTGCGGACTCTCAGGCCTTGGTCGAAGTAGACGCCGAGGTACCTAACGGTTTTTACCATGCGGATCTGACTCGATTGGATTCTAATAGTTGGGGGTCTGCTGATGTCGAGATGTCCGCGAAGAAGGATCATCTCCGATTTTCCCTGAGATAGGGACAGTTTTTCCGACTCGCACCATTTTTCAATGGTGTTCGTCGCGGACTGCCCCTTTCGTTCTAGTTCGAGTCTGCTGTCACCTGACACGAGAAGCAGAAGGTCGTCCGCGTACGCGAACGCCTCGACGCCCTCGCTGGTCAGGGTATTCAGCAGATCATCGAACACTAAATTCCAGAGGCTGGGGCCGAGAATCGAGCCCTGAGGACAGCCCCTGGAGACCGATTTATCGACGCGAGATTGTTTTCCGATGAGCGAGGCTGTGCGGTTATTTAGGTAGTCGGAAACGAGAATGTACAGATTTTTCGGGCAGCCCCTTTCCTTCAGGCGGAAGAGTACGCTGGGCCACCACACGTGGTCGAACGCACCCGAGATGTCGAACAAAATTGCCAGGGCATATTTTGCTGTTGACGCCCCGAGGCGCTCTCGCACGCTGAGGATGGCGTCAGTCGTCGACTTCTGCTTCCGGAAACCGAACTGCCTAGGGGACGCGTGGAGTGGGTCGAGGAATAACGGTTCGAGCCGCTCGCGGATCAACTTTTCCAGGCATTTACCGACTACAGAGAGTAGGCAAATTGGCCTGTAGGAGTTGGTAGCGGACTCGTCGCGATCGGGGCCTTTGAGGAGGGCGCGAATGGAACCGGACTTCCACGGTGCTGGGAAGCAGCCGTGGGATAGGCAGCCATTGAAGAGGGCCTTGAAGTCTTTCTTTAAGACCGGGTAGGCAGCCTTAAGCATTCCGACCTCGATGAGGTCGGAGCCTGGGGCTTTGCCGTTACGGAGGGAGCGGATCGCGCGGTGGATTTCATCGTCGGTGAAGAGATCTGTATCAGTGGTATTCGGTGGGACGTCGCGGAGGGATCTTCGAAGACGCTGGGACTCGAGGGTATCCGGCGTGTCATCCGGGACGAGGGCATGGAGGAGATTGCGCGCGGACTCCTCCCATGTAATCGGGGCTCCGGCCGATGTCGGCGTGGACGCGAGAACTGTGTCGGGACGGATTTTCTTTACACAAATTTTGTATGCCGCTCCCCATGGATTATCGTTACCGGTTTTCGAAATAAACTCGCGCCAGCTAGATCGCTTGGCGCTTTGGATCGCGTAGGTGTATTCCCTACGAACTCGAAGATACGCGATGCGTTTCGATTCCCTAGTGGATGGGTCGGACTCCACTTGGAAGGCCTTCCGCGTACGGTAGGTTCTCTTCTTGAGTGTCGTCAAATTTTCCGTCCACCAGGGAACCGATTTCGCATAGGATTTCTTGTTCGGAATGGATTGGTTCGCGGCGGAGATTATCGCGGCTCGAATCAACGCGGCGGAGAGCTCTACTGCGGATCGGTCGTGGAATTGGAAATCACCGGGCGTCTCGGATCGAACATTGTACAATGCCGTTTGGAATTTCTCCCAGTCGGCTCGATTTGTATTGAATCTCGCGGTTGGGGTGGCACGATTTGTTCTGGTTGGTGCGTTGTAGGTGAAAGTAATCGGATTATGGTCACTAGTGGTCCAATTTTCGTGGACCGACCAGTTATTTATGTACCGGACTGTCGCGAAATTTGAAAGTGTGATATCGACGTTAGAGGAGCCTTTGTGGTTACGAAAGGTGGGCGGGTTACCGGGTTCATTGAGGACTACCAAATTTTCCTGGGTTATTACCCATTCCAATTCTTCTCCTCGCTGGTCGGTTATAGTGCTGTGCCATTGCGACGACTTCGCGTTGGCATCGGCAGCGATAATTAATTTCTGTCCGCGGAGGGAGCGACATATTTGAGATATTCTCGCCAGATACCTTTCGATATCGTGCGAGAACTTGAAGTACACGCTAGCAAGGTACAGTTTCCCGAAGGACCCTGTGACCTCGATACACGTGCAATATTCGTCAGAAAGCTGTGTGATTTTAAGGATCGCGATGTTCGTGTTGCGGATCGCGATTCCAGCCATGGCACGGTTGCCAGGCTCCGCGCCGGAGACAGTAATGTATTTCGTGAGGCCAATAAATTTGCCCTTCACGTTATACGGTTCTTGCATAAGAAGGATATCTATGTTCTCGCGTCTCATAACCTGACATATTTCGAGGGACGCGTTCTGGGAGCCACGGAGGTTCGCTTGCGCTATCTTGAGGGACGGGCAAATTCGCGGGGGAGAACTATTCATAATTGGTTCGCTTCAGGACCTGATCTTTCGCGGAGTGAAGGCACGGGCAATCCTTGCTAGTTACGAGGTGGTTGTGTTCCTTTCCGTGTTTTTTACAGTTGGAGCAGACCGGGTCTTTAGATTTGTTGGGGCACGTTTTGAAATTATGGCCGGTTGAAGCGCAGTGGCCACAGACCTCCTTCTCGGCCCTACAGTATTTTGTGGTATGCCCGTACGATTGGCATTTGTAACATCGGGTGGCCGCGATATAGTCGTCGATACGACAGCTCTCCCATCCGAGGTAGATCCGGTTGTTATTTTTTAAAAGAATGTCCCTGGCAGATTTCGAGACCTCGAGGATGAGGTGGTGGGTCGGTTTGTCTCGGGGGCCGGATCGGAAGGACACTTTTGTATTTTCTTTGACTACGGTTCGCTCTTTTGGGTCGTCTACGTTTTGCCGGATAATCGCATCAATTATTTCCCGATCGTTCTCGGAGCGCGGCGCGTTATATATGATGACGCGAGGGGATTTTTTAGGAGGATCAGTGGCAATGAGGCCTGCGTCTAATAATTTTCGGCTTTGGGTTATTCCCGTGAGGTTACAACCTTTCGCCGCTTCAATTAGGATACCGTTCCCACTAATGTTTCGGAGACCGCGGACGCGTACGTTAAATTCCGCGGGCGACAAAAGGCGTTGAACCGCCTGTTTTGTTGCCTCGCTGGACGCGAACATTTTCGGATCTTTCGGGATGATCGTCACGACTTTAGGGGGATCCTGTTTCAGGGTGGACGTGGCGACGGTTCTCGCGGAGAGGCGGAGACGTTGCGCGTAAGTTTCGGAGCCGACGGTGGTTGGTTTCGACGCGGGGGCGGCGGAAAGGGGAGCGCGAGGTGGACCGGCGGATTTGAGGGTCGTAATTTGACCCTCGAGGTGGCTGTTAGCCATGAGCGCGTCGGATACTAAGTTGCCGAGTTTCGTGCACGCGGTCACGATGTACTCGGCGGCGCGGCGATTGACGTTATTGGCGTCTGCAAACACGAACTTTTGCAGAGCCTCGATAATTTTATCGGACTTGCCCTTTAAAGCCTCGACGGAGTTGGTGTTTTCGTCCGGATTTTTTGGCACCTCAGCCTTCTCCTGGTCTCCAGTGACCTCGGTGATCTCGGTGATCAGCTTACGCTTCACCTTAGTTTTCCTATTCTCCTTCTCCGGAGACGGGCTGCGGTCCTTCCTCTTCGTTCCATTAACTTCTTCCTTCATCGGCGTGTCGACGCAGGAAGAAGTCGGTGACTGGGCGACTATACTCGGCCAGTTGTCCTCCGGGTCCGATTGTCTATTCTTCTTTTTATTTTTCCCCATATTTGAAAAAGCCGCGGTGCTGAACGAAATCCAATATGGCCGGAGTCCAATATGGCCGTCTGACGAAGCGTCCAATATGGCGTCCAAGATGGCGGCCAAGTTAGCGTCCTATTCTTATTTCACTAATGTTCGCTCTATTTCTCCGAAATTCACCTTGCTTTCACTTTAATAATGTTACTGTGTACTAGATACACTCGCACAGATGAAGGCAGGTTGATTCCTCTGTCCGGAGTCGGGTTATCGATAACTGAAAAGTTTGACGCGTCCCGGCGTGCCAAGATGGCGGCCAAAACCGACGCGACACTTATTTTCCCTTATAATTTTCCACAGAGTGAATTGTCGTCCAGGATAGTTCGTACACATGTACACTGGCACGAGCAGAACACTGTAGAGTACTTTTTAGAATTCTTTCACTGATTTTAACCACTGAAAAGTTCCTCTGAACACGGAGCGACGTAACGACGCGTCTGTTCTCTGCGCCACCTCAGTAGATAGGGACAGAGGGAATCTCGTTAATCCATTCATGCGCGTCACTAATTAGATGACGAGGCATTTGGCTACCTTAAGAGAGTCATAGTTACTCCCGCCGTTTACCCGCGCTTTTTTGAATTTCTTCACGTTGACATTCAGAGCACTGGGCAGAAATCACATTGCGTCAACACCCGTGGGGGCCATCGCAATGCTTTGTTTTAATTAGACAGTCGGATTCCCCTAGTCCGTGCCAGTTCTGAGCTGAGCGTTGAATGGCGGCCGAAGAGGACGACCGTTCTAGACGGAAGCCTCGCAGCAAGGAAGATCCGCGGGAGGCCAAGGCACGGGACCGAGCTCGGATTCCCATCAATAATGTGTTCACCTCGCCCAGGCCCGGCACGTCAGCCAGACCCGCTTCCCGACCAAGCCCGACACGCCCCGCTCCTCAGAGCCAATCCTTATTCCGAAGTTACGGATCCAATTTGCCGACTTCCCTTACCTACATTAATCTATCGACTAGAGGCTCTTTACCTTGGAGACCTGCTGCGGATATGGGTACGAACCGGCGCGACACCTCCACGTGGCCCTCTCCTGGATTTTCAAGGTCCGAGGGGAAGATCCGGACACCGCCGCAACTGCGGTGCTCTTCGCGTTCCAAACCCTATCTCCCTGCTAGAGGTTTCCAGGGAACTCGAACGCTTATACAGAAAAGAAAACTCTCCCCGGATCTCCCGACGGCGTCTCCAGGTCATTTTGGGTTACCCCGACGAACACTCTTACGAGGGCCCGAATGGTATGCGGTTCCGCTGCCGGGTTCCGGAATAGAAACCGGATTCCCTTTCGCCCGATGGGTGTGTGTTTGTTATGTATAGAATACATTTTCTCTCTCTCTTAGGACACCTCATCTACATAGGATTTCTCTTAGGGCTTAGGATCGACTGACTCGTGTGCAACGGCTGTTCACACGAAACCCTTCTCCACGTCAGTCCTCCAGGGCCTCGCTGGAGTATTTGCTACTACCACCAAGATCTGCACCGACGGCGGCTCCAGGCAGGCTCACGCCCAGACCCTTCTGCGCACACCGCCGCGACCCTCCTACTCGTCAGAGCTTCATGGAAGACGCGCCTTTAAAAAAAGCTAACGTCAACCCCACTTGCCGCTGACGGCGGAGTATAGGCGCGACGCTTCAGCGCCATCCATTTTCAGGGCTAGTTGCTTCGGCAGGTGAGTTGTTACACACTCCTTAGCGGATTCCGACTTCCATGGCCACCGTCCTGCTGTCTTAAGCAACCAACGCCTTTCATGGTATCCCATAAGCGTCGACTTAGGCGCCTTAACTCTGCGTTTGGTTCATCCCACAGCGCCAGTTCTGCTTACCAAAATTGGCCCACTTGGCACTCTGATCCAAATAATCTCGTGGCTTCATTGATCCAAGCAAGCCAGAGATCTCACCCATTTAAAGTTTGAGAATAGGTTGAGGTCGTTTCGGCCCCAAGGCCTCTAATCATTCGCTTTACCAGATGAGACTCGCACACGTTCACTAAAAGAGAACGAGCGAGTGCCAGCTATCCTGAGGGAAACTTCGGAGGGAACCAGCTACTAGATGGTTCGATTAGTCTTTCGCCCCTATACCCAGTTCCGACGATCGATTTGCACGTCAGAATCGCTACGGACCTCCATCAGGGTTTCCCCTGACTTCGTCCTGACCAGGCATAGTTCACCATCTTTCGGGTCCCAACGTGTACGCTCTGGGTGCGCCTCTTCTCGCAATGAGAACGAGACGCCCCGGGAGTGCGAGGCCGCATCGTAACGCGGCCCATCCTCCCTTGGTCGACGCTAAGGTACGACCTTCACTTTCATTGCGCCTTTAGGTTTACATGTCCCAATGACTCGCGCACATGTTAGACTCCTTGGTCCGTGTTTCAAGACGGGTCCTGAGAGTACCCAAAGCAGTAGCGTCGCTGACCGGTAATTCGAAGCTTGGCCAGTCCGAGGACACCGCCTGCTAACAGCTGGTTAGGCCCGGAGCCGGCACCAGGTCCGTACCTCCGGGTAAAACTAACCGAGCTTGCGGCGGGCCTGACGCACACACATTCGAGAATGGATTGGTTGCGGCCCGATACCGTCAGAGTACCGTCACGCAGCCGGCCAGGCAATCGAGCGTCTCCCGTGTGCGCATGTAAGCGACACGGCAGTCAACAACTCGGGCCGTAGACCGACACGCAACGGGTCGCGACGTTCTACTAAGGGAGAAGTGCACGACTACGTAGCCGGAACATTTGCCGAAGATGGTGTACCCTCGCACTGGAACCACGAAGGCCCATTGCGGGGTATCTGCGCACCAACGGAAGCCAGCTTCGTCGACGATGAATCTCCCCATTCGATCTTTTGGGTTTCTCAGGTTTACCCCTGAACGGTTTCACGTACTCTTGAACTCTCTCTTCAAAGTTCTTTTCAACTTTCCCTCACGGTACTTGTTCGCTATCGGTCTCGTGGTCATATTTAGCCTTAGATGGAGTTTACCACCCACTTAGGGCTGCACTCTCAAGCAACCCGACTCTAAGGAGAGGTCCTCCCGAAACGCGTACCGGTCGCTACGGGCCTGGCACCCTCTACGGGTAAATGGCCCCATTCAAGATGGACTTGGACGCGGTTCGACGTCACGGGATAAATTGACCCTCCTAAACACTACATTTCCCAACGGCAGAACCGCGGGATTCAGTGCTGGGCTAATTCCTGTTCGCTCGCCGCTACTAAGGAAATCCTTGTTAGTTTCTTTTCCTCCGCTTAGTAATATGCTTAAATTCAGCGGGTAATCTCGCCTACTCTGAGGTCGTCTAACGTGAAAAAAAAATCTTTCGTATATTTCGCCGAAAGAGCATTAAAAAGTACGCACGAGAACACGTACAGAGGAGCACAAAAAAAAAAACAAAACACCACTACTCGACGAAGAAGCTTAATGAAACCAATATGTCTTATGCGCCACACCAAAGTGTCTCTCTTTCTTTCTCTTCATATTGCTCGTCGATCGGAAACTCTCGCTAGACGATCCGCCGGTTAAACTTTAACGTCCGTCGAAAAGAACTTCCGGGGACTGGACGACCGGCAGATCGCGCGGTTTCGCGATCGCAAATGAAGAAAAAAAAATGACATGGGGCGACCGACAAAGGTCATTTACCTTCTCCGCGGTGCTAATCTCTCTTGTGCGTGACAATGAAGTTCGAAAGCCACTCCAATAGAGGAGTATATATAAAATATTAACTCTCGGTGGGATTTCTTTCTCTCTAACACACTCTAGACACAC
>CAKAJI010000221.1:27500-52500 GCA_916610255.1 Lasioglossum lativentre | reverse complement strand
GGACGGCGTTTCCCAATGCCCGTCTGCTCGCGCTAGGCATAAACGAAATGTGCAATACCACATTTAATATGATGTTCTTTCTTTTTCTCTTATATATGTTTCACAAACAATTTTGGTTTGTTCTATTTTAATATATTTATTTTATTTTGTCATTTTTAGACATTTTTGTTTTCTTTAATATAACCCTCTTTTTTATCCAATGCTGCAACGCTCGGAATGAAGAGATGATGCTCAGTTAGTACGAGTATACACAAAAGTGAATACAAGTCGCCAACATCCGAAGGATGCTCGCCACATAAGGGCCATTCGGTCTAGGACACCGACCCGTGGCTATGCTGTGTAGAGAAAATATTCGATACGAAACAGTCAAGACCGAAGTCTCGAGGCGCCGTGAGAGCTGCTTCTCGACCGAGATCGTAGAATAGCCCCAAGCGCACGCTGAACCGATCGAAGCGACCGAACGGTCGACTCTCTTATAGATACCGAACGGCCGGCCGGGACGCCGGCGCCGCGCGGTCAATAGCACGCGCGCTTATGGCGGTAAACCGTCGCGGCAACAGCCCAACCGGCGGGGCTGTTGGGACTTAGAGCGAAAAAACTGTGAAAATTTATTTCGTAAAATACAATAAATTTTTGTATTTCTAGGATATTTAACACAAAACATTCAACTTTTCATATACTTTCTCGGACTCAAAAATTTTTTTAAGTTCCAACGGCAAGAGTAAACTTTTTCTGTATCGATTCCAGGCGATTTTAAATGTTAGATCATTGTAATATAAAACATATTAACAATGAATATAAAGTTACAAAGCGCTACAATGCGTATTTACCGAAATAATTGAAAATAATGGTCGATAGCGTACTACTTCGTTGCTCGAAGTCCCACCGGTAAGAGTAAACTTTTTTCCTATCGTTCCTAGATGATTTTAAACGTTATATTCGTGGTAAACTGTGCATACGAAACCGTGTGTCGTGACGCCAGTTCTCTCGGACGCGTATTTACCGAGTTAACTTCCGGCGAGTCGCTTAGGTATCGCTGGAACGATAAAATTGCTAAGTACCGCGCCGTGTCGGTTAGACGGTTCGCGGTAAGAGTAAACTTTTTTCCTATCGTTCCTAGATGATTTTAAACGTTATATTCGTGGTAAACTGTGCATACGAAACCGTGTGTCGTGACGCCAGTTCTCTCGGACGCGTATTTACCGAGTTAACTTCCGGCGAGTCGCTTAGGTATCGCTGGAACGATAAAATTGCTAAGTACCGCGCCGTGTCGGTTAGACGGTTCGCGGTAAGAGTAAACTTTTTTCCTATCGTTCCTAGATGATTTTAAACGTTATATTCGTGGTAAACTGTGCATACGAAACCGTGTGTCGTGACGCCAGTTCTCTCGGACGCGTATTTACCGAGTTAACTTCCGGCGAGTCGCTTAGGTATCGCTGGAACGATAAAATTGCTAAGTACCGCGCCGTGTCGGTTAGACGGTTCGCGGTAAGAGTAAACTTTTTTCCTATCGTTCCTAGATGATTTTAAACGTTATATTCGTGGTAAACTGTGCATACGAAACCGTGTGTCGTGACGCCAGTTCTCTCGGACGCGTATTTACCGAGTTAACTTCCGGCGAGTCGCTTAGGTATCGCTGGAACGATAAAATTGCTAAGTACCGCGCCGTGTCGGTTAGACGGTTCGCGGTAAGAGTAAACTTTTTTCCTATCGTTCCTAGATGATTTTAAACGTTATATTCGTGGTAAACTGTGCATACGAAACCGTGTGTCGTGACGCCAGTTCTCTCGGACGCGTATTTACCGAGTTAACTTCCGGCGAGTCGCTTAGGTATCGCTGGAACGATAAAATTGCTAAGTACCGCGCCGTGTCGGTTAGACGGTTCGCGGTAAGAGTAAACTTTTTTCCTATCGTTCCTAGATGATTTTAAACGTTATATTCGTGGTAAACTGTGCATACGAAACCGTGTGTCGTGACGCCAGTTCTCTCGGACGCGTATTTACCGAGTTAACTTCCGGCGAGTCGCTTAGGTATCGCTGGAACGATAAAATTGCTAAGTACCGCGCCGTGTCGGTTAGACGGTTCGCGGTAAGAGTAAACTTTTTTCCTATCGTTCCTAGATGATTTTAAACGTTATATTCGTGGTAAACTGTGCATACGAAACCGTGTGTCGTGACGCCAGTTCTCTCGGACGCGTATTTACCGAGTTAACTTCCGGCGAGTCGCTTAGGTATCGCTGGAACGATAAAATTGCTAAGTACCAGCGGCGTGTCGGTTAGACGGTTCGCGGTAAGAGTAAACTTTTTTCCTATCGTTCCTAGATGATTTTAAACGTTATATTCGTGGTAAACTGTGCATACGAAACCGTGTGTCGTGACGCCAGTTCTCTCGGACGCGTATTTACCGAGTTATAAGCGAGTTAACTTCCGGCGAGTCGCTTAGGTATCGCTGGAACGATAAAATTGCTAAGTACCGCGCCGTGTCGGTTAGACGGTTCGCGGTAAGAGTAAACTTTTTTCCTATCGTTCCTAGATGATTTTAAACGTTATATTCGTGGTAAACTGTGCATACGAAACCGTGTGTCGTGACGCCAGTTCTCTCGGACGCGTATTTACCGAGTTAACTTCCGGCGAGTCGCTTAGGTATCGCTGGAACGATAAAATTGCTAAGTACCGCGCCGTGTCGGTTAGACGGTTCGCGGTAAGAGTAAACTTTTTTCCTATCGTTCCTAGATGATTTTAAACGTTATATTCGTGGTAAACTGTGCATACGAAACCGTGTGTCGTGACGCCAGTTCTCTCGGACGCGTATTTACCGAGTTATAAGCGAGTTAACTTCCGGCGAGTCGCTTAGGTATCGCTGGAACGATAAAATTGCTAAGTACCGCGCCGTGTCGGTTAGACGGTTCGCGGTAAGAGTAAACTTTTTTCCTATCGTTCCTAGATGATTTTAAACGTTATATTCGTGGTAAACTGTGCATACGAAACCGTGTGTCGTGACGCCAGTTCTCTCGGACGCGTATTTACCGAGTTAACTTCCGGCGAGTCGCTTAGGTATCGCTGGAACGATAAAATTGCTAAGTACCGCGCCGTGTCGGTTAGACGGTTCGCGGTAAGAGTAAACTTTTTTCCTATCGTTCCTAGATGATTTTAAACGTTATATTCGTGGTAAACTGTGCATACGAAACCGTGTGTCGTGACGCCAGTTCTCTCGGACGCGTATTTACCGAGTTAACTTCCGGCGAGTCGCTTAGGTATCGCTGGAACGATAAAATTGCTAAGTTCCCGCGCCGTGTCGGTTAGACGGTTCGCGGTAAGAGTAAACTTTTTTCCTATCGTTCCTAGATGATTTTAAACGTTATATTCGTGGTAAACTGTGCATACGAAACCGTGTGTCGTGACGCCAGTTCTCTCGGACGCGTATTTACCGAGTTAACTTCCGGCGAGTCGCTTAGGTATCGCTGGAACGATAAAATTGCTAAGTACCGCGCCGTGTCGGTTAGACGGTTCGCGGTAAGAGTAAACTTTTTTCCTATCGTTCCTAGATGATTTTAAACCGTTATATTCGTGGTAAACTGTGCATACGAAACCGTGTGTCGTGACGCCAGTTCTCTCGGACGCGTATTTACCGAGTTAACTTCCGGCGAGTCGCTTAGGTATCGCTGGAACGATAAAATTGCTAAGTACCCGCGCCCGTGTCGGTTAGACGGTTCGCGGTAAGAGTAAACTTTTTTCCTATCGTTCCTAGATGATTTTAAACGTTATATTCGTGGTAAACTGTGCATACGAAACCGTGTGTCGTGACGCCAGTTCTCTCGGACGCGTATTTACCGAGTTATAAGCGAGTTAACTTCCGGCGAGTCGCTTAGGTATCGCTGGACGATAAAATTGCTAAGTACCGCGCCGTGTCGGTTAGACGGTTCGCGGTAAGAGTAAACTTTTTTCCTATCGTTCCTAGATGATTTTAAACGTTATATTCGTGGTAAACTGTGCATACGAAACCGTGTGTCGTGACGCCAGTTCTCTCGGACGCGTATTTACCGAGTTAACTTCCGGCGAGTCGCTTAGGTATCGCTGGAACGATAAAATTGCTAAGTACCGCGCCGTGTCGGTTAGACGGTTCGCGGTAAGAGTAAACTTTTTTCCTATCGTTCCTAGATGATTTTAAACGTTATATTCGTGGTAAACTGTGCATACGAAACCGTGTGTCGTGACGCCAGTTCCTCGGACGCGTATTTACCGAGTTAACTTCCGGCGAGTCGCTTAGGTATCGCTGGAACGATAAAAATTCTAAGTACCGCGCCGTGTCGGTTAGACGGTTCGCGGTAAGAGTAAACTTTTTTCCTATCGTTCCTAGATGATTTTAAACGTTATATTCGTGGTAAACTGTGCATACGAAACCGTGTGTCGTGACGCCCAGTTCTCTCGGACGCGTATTTACCGAGTTATAAGCGAGTTAACTTCCGGCGAGTCGCTTAGGTATCGCTGGAACGATAAAATTGCTAAGTACCGCGCCGTGTCGGTTAGACGGTTCGCGGTAAGAGTAAACTTTTTTCCTATCGTTCCTAGATGATTTTAAACGTTATATTCGTGGTAAACTGTGCATACGAAACCGTGTGTCGTGACGCCAGTTCTCTCGGACGCGTATTTACCGAGTTAACTTCCGGCGAGTCGCTTAGGTATCGCTGGAACGATAAAATTGCTAAGTACCCGCGCCGTGTCGGTTAGACGGTTCGCGGTAAGAGTAAACTTTTTTCCTATCGTTCCTAGATGATTTTAAACGTTATATTCGTGGTAAACTGTGCATACGAAACCGTGTGTCGTGACGCCAGTTCTCTCGGACGCGTATTTACCGAGTTAACTTCCGGCGAGTCGCTTAGGTATCGCTGGAACGATAAAATTGCTAAGTACCCAGCGCCGTGTCGGTTAGACGGTTCGCGGTAAGAGTAAACTTTTTTCCTATCGTTCCTAGATGATTTTAAACGTTATATTCGTGGTAAACTGTGCATACGAAACCGTGTGTCGTGACGCCAGTTCTCTCGGACGCGTATTTACCGAGTTAACTTCCGGCGAGTCGCTTAGGTATCGCTGGAACGATAAAAATGCTAATAAAACCGCCGTGTCGGTTAGACGGTTCGCGGTAAGAGTAAACTTTTTTCCTATCGTTCCTAGATGATTTTAAACGTTATATTCGTGGTAAACTGTGCATACGAAACCGTGTGTCGTGACGCCAGTTCTCTCGGACGCGTATTTACCGAGTTAACTTCCGGCGAGTCGCTTAGGTATCGCTGGAACGATAAAATTGCTAAGTACCGCGCCGTGTCGGTTAGACGGTTCGCGGTAAGAGTAAACTTTTTTCCTATCGTTCCTAGATGATTTTAAACGTTATATTCGTGGTAAACTGTGCATACGAAACCGTGTGTCGTGACGCCCGGTTCTCTCGGACGCGTATTTACCGAGTTTAACTTCCGGCGAGTCGCTTAGGTATCGCTGGAACGATAAAATTGCTAAGTACCGCGCCGTGTCGGTTAGACGGTTCGCGGTAAGAGTAAACTTTTTTCCTATCGTTCCTAGATGATTTTAAAACGTTATATTCGTGGTAAACTGTGCATACGAAACCGTGTGTCGTGACGCCAGTTCTCTCGGACGCGTATTTACCGAGTTAACTTCCGGCGAGTCGCTTAGGTATCGCTGGAACGATAAAATTGCTAGTACCGCGCCGTGTCGGTTAGACGGTTCGCGGTAAGAGTAAACTTTTTTCCTATCGTTCCTAGATGATTTTAAACGTTATATTCGTGGTAAAACTGTGCATACGAAACCGTGTGTCGTGACGCCAGTTCTCTCGGACGCGTATTTACCGAGTTAACTTCCGGCGAGTCGCTTAGGTATCGCTGGAACGATAAAATTGCTAAGTACCCCGCGCCGTGGTCGGTTAGACGGTTCGCGGTAAGAGTAAACTTTTTTCCTATCGTTCCTAGATGATTTTAAACGTTATATTCGTGGTAAACTGTGCATACGAAACCGTGTGTCGTGACGCCAGTTCTCTCGGACGCGTATTTACCGAGTTAACTTCCGGCGAGTCGCTTAGGTATCGCTGGAACGATAAAATTGCTAAGTACCAGCGCCGTGTCGGTTAGACGGTTCGCGGTAAGAGTAAACTTTTTTCCTATCGTTCCTAGATGATTTTAAACGATATATTCGTGGTAAACTGTGCATACCGAAACCGTGTGTCGTGACGCCAGTTCTCTCGGACGCGTATTTACCGAGTTAACTTCCGGCGAGTCGCTTAGGTATCGCTGGAACGATAAAATTGCTAAGTACCAGCGCCGTGTCGGTTAGACGGTTCGCGGTAAGAGTAAACTTTTTTCCTATCGTTCTAGATGATTTTAAACGTTATATTCGTGTAAACTGTGCATACGAAACCGTGTGTCGTGACGCCAGTTCTCTCGGACGCGTATTTACCGAGTTATAAGCGAGTTAACTTCCGGCGAGTCGCTTAGGTATCGCTGGAACGATAAAATTGCTAAGTACCCCCGCGCCGTGTCGGTTAGACGGTTCGCGGTAAGAGTAAACTTTTTTCCTATCGTTCCTAGATGATTTTAAACGTTATATTCGTGGTAAACTGTGCATACGAAACCGTGTGTCGTGACGAACAGTTCTCTCGGACGCGTATTTACCGAGTTAACTTCCGCGAGTCGCTTTCGTATCGCTGGAACGATAAAAATTGCTAAGTACCGCGCCGTGTCGGTTAGACGGTTCGCGGTAAGAGTAAACTTTTTTCCTATCGTTCCTAGATGATTTTAAACGTTATATTCGTGGTAAACTGTGCATACGAAACCGTGTGTCGTGACGCCAGTTCTCTCGGACGCGTATTTACCGAGTTAACTTCCGGCGAGTCGCTTAGGTATCGCTGGAACGATAAAATTGCTAAGTACCAGCGCCGTGTCGGTTAGACGGTTCGCGGTAAGAGTAAACTTTTTTCCTATCGTTCCTAGATGATTTTAAACGTTATATTCGTGGTAAACTGTGCATACGAAACCGTGTGTCGTGACGCCAGTTCTCTCGGACGCGTATTTACGAGTTATACGCGAGTTAACTTCCGGCGAGTCGCTTAGGTATCGCTGGAACGATAAAATTGCTAAGTACCGCGCCGTGTCGGTTAGACGGTTCGCGGTAAGAGTAAACCTTTTTTCCTATCGTTCCTAGATGATTTTAAACGTTATATTCGTGGTAAACTGTGCATACGAAACCGTGTGTCGTGACGCCAGTTCTCTCGGACGGTTTTTTACCGAGTTAACTTCCCGGCGAGGTCGCTTAGGTATCGCTGGAACGATAAAATTGCTAAGTACCGCGCCGTGTCGGTTAGACGGTTCGCGGTAAGAGTAAACTTTTTTCCTATCGTTCCTAGATGATTTTAAACGTTATATTCGTGGTAAACTGTGCATACGAAAACCGTGTGTCGTGACGCCAGTTCTCTCGGACGCGTATTTACCGAGTTAACTTCCCGGCGAGTCGCTTAGGTATCGCTGGAACGATAAAATTGCTAAGTACCCGCGCCGTGTCGGTTAGACGGTTCGCGGTAAGAGTAAACTTTTTTCCTATCGTTCCTAGATGATTTTAAAACGTTATATTCGTGGTAAACTGTGCATACGAAACCGTGTGTCGTGACGGCCAGTTCTCTCGGACGCGTATTTACCGAGTTATAAGCGAGTTAACTTCCGGCGAGTCGCTTAGGTATCGCTGGAACGATAAAATTGCTAAGTCCCGCGCCGTGTCGGTTAGACGGTTCGCGGTAAGAGTAAACTTTTTTCCTATCGTTCCTAGATGATTTTAAACGTTATATTCGTGGTAAACTGTGCATACGAAACCGTGTGTCGTGGACGCCAGTTCTCTCGGACGCGTATTTACCGAGTTAACTTCCGGGCGAGTCGCTTAGGTATCGCTGGAACGATAAAATTGCTAAGTACCGCGCCGTGTCGGTTAGACGGTTCGCGGTAAGAGTAAACTTTTTTCCTATCGTTCCTAGATGATTTTAAACGTTATATTCGTGGTAAACTGTGCATACGAAACCGTGTGTCGTGACGCCAGTTCTCTCGGACGCGTATTTACCGAGTTAACTTCCGGCGAGTCGCTTAGGTATCGCTGGAACGATAAAATTGCTAAGTACCGCGCCGTGTCGGTTAGACGGTTCGCGGTAAGAGTAAACTTTTTTCCTATCGTTCCTAGATGATTTTAAACGTTATATTCGTGGTAAACTGTGCATACGAAACCGTGTGTCGTGACGCCAGTTCTCTCGGACGCGTATTTACCGAGTTAACTTCCAGGCGAGTCGCTTTCGTATCGCTGGAACGATAAAATTGCTAAGTACCGCGCCGTGTCGGTTAGACGGTTCGCGGTAAGAGTAAACTTTTTTCCTATCGTTCCTAGATGATTTTAAACGTTATATTCGTGGTAAACTGTGCATACGAAACCGTGTGTCGTGACGCCAGTTCTCTCGGACGCGTATTTACCGAGTTAACTTCCGGCGAGTCGCTTAGGTATCGCTGGAACGATAAAATTGCTAAGTACCGCGCCGTGTCGGTTAGACGGTTCGCGGTAAGAGTAAACTTTTTTCCTATCGTTCCTAGATGATTTTAAACGTTATATTCGTGGTAAACTGTGCATACGAAACCGTGTGTCGTGACGCCAGTTCTCTCGGACGCGTATTTACCGAGTTATAAGCGAGTTAACTTCCGCGAGTCGCTTAGGTATCGCTGGAACGATAAAATTGCTAAGTACCCGCGCCGTGTCGGTTAGACGGTTCGCGGTAAGAGTAAACTTTTTTCCTATCGTTCCTAGATGATTTTAAACGTTATATTCGTGGTAAACTGTGCATACGAAACCGTGTGTCGTGACGCCAGTTCTCTCGGACGCGTATTTACCGAGTTAACTTCCGGCGAGTCGCTTAGGTATCGCTGGAACGATAAAATTGCTAAGTACCGCGCCGTGTCGGTTAGACGGTTCGCGGTAAGAGTAAACTTTTTTCCTATCGTTCCTAGATGATTTTAAACGTTATATTCGTGGTAAAATTGTGCATACGAAACCGTGTGTCGTGACGCCAGTTCTCTCGGACGCGTATTTACCGAGTTATAATCGAGTTAACTTCCGGCGAGTCGCTTAGGTATCGCTGGAACGATAAAATTGCTAAGTACCCGCGCCGGTGTCGGTTAGACGGTTCGCGGTAAGAGTAAACTTTTTTCCTATCGTTCCTAGATGATTTTAAACGTTATATTCGTGGTAAACTGTGCATACGAAACCGTGTGTCGTGACGCCAGTTCTCTCGGACGCGTATTTACCGAGTTAACTTCCGGCGAGTCGCTTAGGTATCGCTGGAACGATAAAATTGCTAAGTACCGCGCCGTGTCGGTTAGACGGTTCGCGTAAGAGTAACTTTTTTTCCTATCGTTCCTAGATGATTTAAACGTTATATTCGTGGTAAACTGTGCATACGAAACCGTGTGTCGTGACGCCAGTTCTCTCGGACGCGTATTTACCGAGTTAACTTCCGGCGAGTCGCTTAGGTATCGCTGGAACGATAGGAAAAAAAGTTCGCGGTAAGAGTAAACTTTTTTCCTATCGTTCCTAGATGATTTTAAACGTTATATTCGTGGTAAACTGTGCATACGAAACCGTGTGTCGTGACGCCAGTTCTCTCGGACGCGTATTTACCGAGTTAACTTCCGGCGAGTCGCTTAGGTATCGCTGGAACGATAAAATTGCTAAGTACCGCGCCGTGTCGGTTAGACGGTTCGCGGTAAGAGTAAACTTTTTTCCTATCGTTCCTAGATGATTTTAAACGTTATATTCGTGGTAAACTGTGCATACGAAACCGTGTGTCGTGACGCCAGTTCTCTCGGACGCGTATTTACCGAGTTAACTTCCGGCGAGTCGCTTAGGTATCGCTGGAACGATAAAATTGCTAAGTACCGCGCCGTGTCGGTTAGACGGTTCGCGGTAAGAGTAAACTTTTTTCCTATCGTTCCTAGATGATTTTAAACGTTATATTCGTGGTAAACTGTGCATACGAAACCGTGTGTCGTGACGCCAGTTCTCTCGGACGCGTATTTACCGAGTTAACTTCCGGCGAGTCGCTTAGGTATCGCTGGAACGATAAAATTGCTAAGTACCGCGCCGTGTCGGTTAGACGGTTCGCGGTAAGAGTAAACTTTTTTCCTATCGTTCCTAGATGATTTTAAACGTTATATTCGTGGTAAACTGTGCATACGAAACCGTGTGTCGTGACGCCAGTTCTCTCGGACGCGTATTTACCGAGTTAACTTCCGGCGAGTCGCTTAGGTATCGCTGGAACGATAAAATTGCTAAGTACCGCGCCGTGTCGGTTAGACGGTTCGCGGTAAGAGTAAACTTTTTTCCTATCGTTCCTAGATGATTTTAAACGTTATATTCGTGGTAAACTGTGCATACGAAACCGTGTGTCGTGACGCCAGTTCTCTCGGACGCGTATTTACCGAGTTAACTTCCGGCGAGTCGCTTAGGTATCGCTGGAACGATAAAATTGCTAAGTACCGCGCCGTGTCGGTTAGACGGTTCGCGGTAAGAGTAAACTTTTTTCCTATCGTTCCTAGATGATTTTAAACGTTATATTCGTGGTAAACTGTGCATACGAAACCGTGTGTCGTGACGCCAGTTCTCTCGGACGCGTATTTACCGAGTTAACTTCCGGCGAGTCGCTTAGGTATCGCTGGAACGATAAAATTGCTAAGTACCGCGCCGTGTCGGTTAGACGGTTCGCGGTAAGAGTAAACTTTTTTCCTATCGTTCCTAGATGATTTTAAACGTTATATTCGTGGTAAACTGTGCATACGAAACCGTGTGTCGTGACGCCAGTTCTCTCGGACGCGTATTTACCGAGTTAACTTCCGGCGAGTCGCTTAGGTATCGCTGGAACGATAAAATTGCTAAGTACCGCGCCGTGTCGGTTAGACGGTTCGCGGTAAGAGTAAACTTTTTTCCTATCGTTCCTAGATGATTTTAAACGTTATATTCGTGGTAAACTGTGCATACGAAACCGTGTGTCGTGACGCCAGTTCTCTCGGACGCGTATTTACCGAGTTAACTTCCGGCGAGTCGCTTAGGTATCGCTGGAACGATAAAATTGCTAAGTACCGCGCCGTGTCGGTTAGACGGTTCGCGGTAAGAGTAAACTTTTTTCCTATCGTTCCTAGATGATTTTAAACGTTATATTCGTGGTAAACTGTGCATACGAAACCGTGTGTCGTGACGCCAGTTCTCTCGGACGCGTATTTACCGAGTTAACTTCCGGCGAGTCGCTTAGGTATCGCTGGAACGATAAAATTGCTAAGTACCGCGCCGTGTCGGTTAGACGGTTCGCGGTAAGAGTAAACTTTTTTCCTATCGTTCCTAGATGATTTTAAACGTTATATTCGTGGTAAACTGTGCATACGAAACCGTGTGTCGTGACGCCAGTTCTCTCGGACGCGTATTTACCGAGTTAACTTCCGGCGAGTCGCTTAGGTATCGCTGGAACGATAAAATTGCTAAGTACCGCGCCGTGTCGGTTAGACGGTTCGCGGTAAGAGTAAACTTTTTTCCTATCGTTCCTAGATGATTTTAAACGTTATATTCGTGGTAAACTGTGCATACGAAACCGTGTGTCGTGACGCCAGTTCTCTCGGACGCGTATTTACCGAGTTAACTTCCGGCGAGTCGCTTAGGTATCGCTGGAACGATAAAATTGCTAAGTACCGCGCCGTGTCGGTTAGACGGTTCGCGGTAAGAGTAAACTTTTTTCCTATCGTTCCTAGATGATTTTAAACGTTATATTCGTGGTAAACTGTGCATACGAAACCGTGTGTCGTGACGCCAGTTCTCTCGGACGCGTATTTACCGAGTTAACTTCCGGCGAGTCGCTTAGGTATCGCTGGAACGATAAAATTGCTAAGTACCGCGCCGTGTCGGTTAGACGGTTCGCGGTAAGAGTAAACTTTTTTCCTATCGTTCCTAGATGATTTTAAACGTTATATTCGTGGTAAACTGTGCATACGAAACCGTGTGTCGTGACGCCAGTTCTCTCGGACGCGTATTTACCGAGTTAACTTCCGGCGAGTCGCTTAGGTATCGCTGGAACGATAAAATTGCTAAGTACCGCGCCGTGTCGGTTAGACGGTTCGCGGTAAGAGTAAACTTTTTTCCTATCGTTCCTAGATGATTTTAAACGTTATATTCGTGGTAAACTGTGCATACGAAACCGTGTGTCGTGACGCCAGTTCTCTCGGACGCGTATTTACCGAGTTAACTTCCGGCGAGTCGCTTAGGTATCGCTGGAACGATAAAATTGCTAAGTACCGCGCCGTGTCGGTTAGACGGTTCGCGGTAAGAGTAAACTTTTTTCCTATCGTTCCTAGATGATTTTAAACGTTATATTCGTGGTAAACTGTGCATACGAAACCGTGTGTCGTGACGCCAGTTCTCTCGGACGCGTATTTACCGAGTTAACTTCCGGCGAGTCGCTTAGGTATCGCTGGAACGATAAAATTGCTAAGTACCGCGCCGTGTCGGTTAGACGGTTCGCGGTAAGAGTAAACTTTTTTCCTATCGTTCCTAGATGATTTTAAACGTTATATTCGTGGTAAACTGTGCATACGAAACCGTGTGTCGTGACGCCAGTTCTCTCGGACGCGTATTTACCGAGTTAACTTCCGGCGAGTCGCTTAGGTATCGCTGGAACGATAAAATTGCTAAGTACCGCGCCGTGTCGGTTAGACGGTTCACGGTAAGAGTAAACTTTTTTCCTATCGTTCCTAGATGATTTTAAACG
This sequence comes from Lasioglossum lativentre, assembly GCA_916610255.1. Lineage (NCBI taxonomy): Eukaryota > Metazoa > Arthropoda > Insecta > Hymenoptera > Halictidae > Lasioglossum > Lasioglossum lativentre. The sequence goes on along the minus strand of CAKAJI010000221.1, from coordinate 39,663 downwards.
TTATATTCGTGGTAAACTGTGCATACGAAACCGTGTGTCGTGACGCCAGTTCTCTCGGACGCGTATTTACCGAGTTAACTTCCGGCGAGTCGCTTAGGTATCGCTGGAACGATAAAATTGCTAAGTACCGCGCCGTGTCGGTTAGACGGTTCGCGGTAAGAGTAAACTTTTTTCCTATCGTTCCTAGATGATTTTAAACGTTATATTCGTGGTAAACTGTGCATACGAAACCGTGTGTCGTGACGCCAGTTCTCTCGGACGCGTATTTACCGAGTTAACTTCCGGCGAGTCGCTTAGGTATCGCTGGAACGATAAAATTGCTAAGTACCGCGCCGTGTCGGTTAGACGGTTCGCGGTAAGAGTAAACTTTTTTCCTATCGTTCCTAGATGATTTTAAACGTTATATTCGTGGTAAACTGTGCATACGAAACCGTGTGTCGTGACGCCAGTTCTCTCGGACGCGTATTTACCGAGTTAACTTCCGGCGAGTCGCTTAGGTATCGCTGGAACGATAAAATTGCTAAGTACCGCGCCGTGTCGGTTAGACGGTTCGCGGTAAGAGTAAACTTTTTTCCTATCGTTCCTAGATGATTTTAAACGTTATATTCGTGGTAAACTGTGCATACGAAACCGTGTGTCGTGACGCCAGTTCTCTCGGACGCGTATTTACCGAGTTAACTTCCGGCGAGTCGCTTAGGTATCGCTGGAACGATAAAATTGCTAAGTACCGCGCCGTGTCGGTTAGACGGTTCGCGGTAAGAGTAAACTTTTTTCCTATCGTTCCTAGATGATTTTAAACGTTATATTCGTGGTAAACTGTGCATACGAAACCGTGTGTCGTGACGCCAGTTCTCTCGGACGCGTATTTACCGAGTTAACTTCCGGCGAGTCGCTTAGGTATCGCTGGAACGATAAAATTGCTAAGTACCGCGCCGTGTCGGTTAGACGGTTCGCGGTAAGAGTAAACTTTTTTCCTATCGTTCCTAGATGATTTTAAACGTTATATTCGTGGTAAACTGTGCATACGAAACCGTGTGTCGTGACGCCAGTTCTCTCGGACGCGTATTTACCGAGTTAACTTCCGGCGAGTCGCTTAGGTATCGCTGGAACGATAAAATTGCTAAGTACCGCGCCGTGTCGGTTAGACGGTTCGCTGTAAGAGTAAACTTTTTTCCTATCGTTCCTAGATGATTTTAAACGTTATATTCGTGGTAAACTGTGCATACGAAACCGTGTGTCGTGACGCCAGTTCTCTCGGACGCGTATTTACCGAGTTAACTTCCGGCGAGTCGCTTAGGTATCGCTGGAACGATAAAATTGCTAAGTACCGCGCCGTGTCGGTTAGACGGTTCGCGGTAAGAGTAAACTTTTTTCCTATCGTTCCTAGATGATTTTAAACGTTATATTCGTGGTAAACTGTGCATACGAAACCGTGTGTCGTGACGCCAGTTCTCTCGGACGCGTATTTACCGAGTTAACTTCCGGCGAGTCGCTTAGGTATCGCTGGAACGATAAAATTGCTAAGTACCGCGCCGTGTCGGTTAGACGGTTCGCGGTAAGAGTAAACTTTTTTCCTATCGTTCCTAGATGATTTTAAACGTTATATTCGTGGTAAACTGTGCATACGAAACCGTGTGTCGTGACGCCAGTTCTCTCGGACGCGTATTTACCGAGTTAACTTCCGGCGAGTCGCTTAGGTATCGCTGGAACGATAAAATTGCTAAGTACCGCGCCGTGTCGGTTAGACGGTTCGCGGTAAGAGTAAACTTTTTTCCTATCGTTCCTAGATGATTTTAAACGTTATATTCGTGGTAAACTGTGCATACGAAACCGTGTGTCGTGACGCCAGTTCTCTCGGACGCGTATTTACCGAGTTAACTTCCGGCGAGTCGCTTAGGTATCGCTGGAACGATAAAATTGCTAAGTACCGCGCCGTGTCGGTTAGACGGTTCGCGGTAAGAGTAAACTTTTTTCCTATCGTTCCTAGATGATTTTAAACGTTATATTCGTGGTAAACTGTGCATACGAAACCGTGTGTCGTGACGCCAGTTCTCTCGGACGCGTATTTACCGAGTTAACTTCCGGCGAGTCGCTTAGGTATCGCTGGAACGATAAAATTGCTAAGTACCGCGCCGTGTCGGTTAGACGGTTCGCGGTAAGAGTAAACTTTTTTCCTATCGTTCCTAGATGATTTTAAACGTTATATTCGTGGTAAACTGTGCATACGAAACCGTGTGTCGTGACGCCAGTTCTCTCGGACGCGTATTTACCGAGTTAACTTCCGGCGAGTCGCTTAGGTATCGCTGGAACGATAAAATTGCTAAGTACCGCGCCGTGTCGGTTAGACGGTTCGCGGTAAGAGTAAACTTTTTTCCTATCGTTCCTAGATGATTTTAAACGTTATATTCGTGGTAAACTGTGCATACGAAACCGTGTGTCGTGACGCCAGTTCTCTCGGACGCGTATTTACCGAGTTAACTTCCGGCGAGTCGCTTAGGTATCGCTGGAACGATAAAATTGCTAAGTACCGCGCCGTGTCGGTTAGACGGTTCGCGGTAAGAGTAAACTTTTTTCCTATCGTTCCTAGATGATTTTAAACGTTATATTCGTGGTAAACTGTGCATACGAAACCGTGTGTCGTGACGCCAGTTCTCTCGGACGCGTATTTACCGAGTTAACTTCCGGCGAGTCGCTTAGGTATCGCTGGAACGATAAAATTGCTAAGTACCGCGCCGTGTCGGTTAGACGGTTCGCGGTAAGAGTAAACTTTTTTCCTATCGTTCCTAGATGATTTTAAACGTTATATTCGTGGTAAACTGTGCATACGAAACCGTGTGTCGTGACGCCAGTTCTCTCGGACGCGTATTTACCGAGTAGCGAGTTAACTTCCGGCGAGTCGCTTAGGTATCGCTGGAACGATAAAATTGCTAAGTACCGCGCCGTGTCGGTTAGACGGTTCGCGGTAAGAGTAAACTTTTTTCCTATCGTTCCTAGATGATTTTAAACGTTATATTCGTGGTAAACTGTGCATACGAAACCGTGTGTCGTGACGCCAGTTCTCTCGGACGCGTATTTACCGAGTTAACTTCCGGCGAGTCGCTTAGGTATCGCTGGAACGATAAAATTGCTAAGTACCGCGCCGTGTCGGTTAGACGGTTCGCGGTAAGAGTAAACTTTTTTCCTATCGTTCCTAGATGATTTTAAACGTTATATTCGTGGTAAACTGTGCATACGAAACCGTGTGTCGTGACGCCAGTTCTCTCGGACGCGTATTTACCGAGTTAACTTCCGGCGAGTCGCTTAGGTATCGCTGGAACGATAAAATTGCTAAGTACCGCGCCGTGTCGGTTAGACGGTTCGCGGTAAGAGTAAACTTTTTTCCTATCGTTCCTAGATGATTTTAAACGTTATATTCGTGGTAAACTGTGCATACGAAACCGTGTGTCGTGACGCCAGTTCTCTCGGACGCGTATTTACCGAGTTAACTTCCGGCGAGTCGCTTAGGTATCGCTGGAACGATAAAATTGCTAAGTACCGCGCCGTGTCGGTTAGACGGTTCGCGGTAAGAGTAAACTTTTTTCCTATCGTTCCTAGATGATTTTAAACGTTATATTCGTGGTAAACTGTGCATACGAAACCGTGTGTCGTGACGCCAGTTCTCTCGGACGCGTATTTACCGAGTTAACTTCCGGCGAGTCGCTTAGGTATCGCTGGAACGATAAAATTGCTAAGTACCGCGCCGTGTCGGTTAGACGGTTCGCGGTAAGAGTAAACTTTTTTCCTATCGTTCCTAGATGATTTTAAACGTTATATTCGTGGTAAACTGTGCATACGAAACCGTGTGTCGTGACGCCAGTTCTCTCGGACGCGTATTTACCGAGTTAACTTCCGGCGAGTCGCTTAGGTATCGCTGGAACGATAAAATTGCTAAGTACCGCGCCGTGTCGGTTAGACGGTTCGCGGTAAGAGTAAACTTTTTTCCTATCGTTCCTAGATGATTTTAAACGTTATATTCGTGGTAAACTGTGCATACGAAACCGTGTGTCGTGACGCCAGTTCTCTCGGACGCGTATTTACCGAGTTAACTTCCGGCGAGTCGCTTAGGTATCGCTGGAACGATAAAATTGCTAAGTACCGCGCCGTGTCGGTTAGACGGTTCGCGGTAAGAGTAAACTTTTTTCCTATCGTTCCTAGATGATTTTAAACGTTATATTCGTGGTAAACTGTGCATACGAAACCGTGTGTCGTGACGCCAGTTCTCTCGGACGCGTATTTACCGAGTTAACTTCCGGCGAGTCGCTTAGGTATCGCTGGAACGATAAAATTGCTAAGTACCGCGCCGTGTCGGTTAGACGGTTCGCGGTAAGAGTAAACTTTTTTCCTATCGTTCCTAGATGATTTTAAACGTTATATTCGTGGTAAACTGTGCATACGAAACCGTGTGTCGTGACGCCAGTTCTCTCGGACGCGTATTTACCGAGTTAACTTCCGGCGAGTCGCTTAGGTATCGCTGGAACGATAAAATTGCTAAGTACCGCGCCGTGTCGGTTAGACGGTTCGCGGTAAGAGTAAACTTTTTTCCTATCGTTCCTAGATGATTTTAAACGTTATATTCGTGGTAAACTGTGCATACGAAACCGTGTGTCGTGACGCCAGTTCTCTCGGACGCGTATTTACCGAGTTAACTTCCGGCGAGTCGCTTAGGTATCGCTGGAACGATAAAATTGCTAAGTACCGCGCCGTGTCGGTTAGACGGTTCGCGGTAAGAGTAAACTTTTTTCCTATCGTTCCTAGATGATTTTAAACGTTATATTCGTGGTAAACTGTGCATACGAAACCGTGTGTCGTGACGCCAGTTCTCTCGGACGCGTATTTACCGAGTTAACTTCCGGCGAGTCGCTTAGGTATCGCTGGAACGATAAAATTGCTAAGTACCGCGCCGTGTCGGTTAGACGGTTCGCGGTAAGAGTAAACTTTTTTCCTATCGTTCCTAGATGATTTTAAACGTTATATTCGTGGTAAACTGTGCATACGAAACCGTGTGTCGTGACGCCAGTTCTCTCGGACGCGTATTTACCGAGTTAACTTCCGGCGAGTCGCTTAGGTATCGCTGGAACGATAAAATTGCTAAGTACCGCGCCGTGTCGGTTAGACGGTTCGCGGTAAGAGTAAACTTTTTTCCTATCGTTCCTAGATGATTTTAAACGTTATATTCGTGGTAAACTGTGCATACGAAACCGTGTGTCGTGACGCCAGTTCTCTCGGACGCGTATTTACCGAGTTAACTTCCGGCGAGTCGCTTAGGTATCGCTGGAACGATAAAATTGCTAAGTACCGCGCCGTGTCGGTTAGACGGTTCGCGGTAAGAGTAAACTTTTTTCCTATCGTTCCTAGATGATTTTAAACGTTATATTCGTGGTAAACTGTGCATACGAAACCGTGTGTCGTGACGCCAGTTCTCTCGGACGCGTATTTACCGAGTTAACTTCCGGCGAGTCGCTTAGGTATCGCTGGAACGATAAAATTGCTAAGTACCGCGCCGTGTCGGTTAGACGGTTCGCGGTAAGAGTAAACTTTTTTCCTATCGTTCCTAGATGATTTTAAACGTTATATTCGTGGTAAACTGTGCATACGAAACCGTGTGTCGTGACGCCAGTTCTCTCGGACGCGTATTTACCGAGTTAACTTCCGGCGAGTCGCTTAGGTATCGCTGGAACGATAAAATTGCTAAGTACCGCGCCGTGTCGGTTAGACGGTTCGCGGTAAGAGTAAACTTTTTTCCTATCGTTCCTAGATGATTTTAAACGTTATATTCGTGGTAAACTGTGCATACGAAACCGTGTGTCGTGACGCCAGTTCTCTCGGACGCGTATTTACCGAGTTAACTTCCGGCGAGTCGCTTAGGTATCGCTGGAACGATAAAATTGCTAAGTACCGCGCCGTGTCGGTTAGACGGTTCGCGGTAAGAGTAAACTTTTTTCCTATCGTTCCTAGATGATTTTAAACGTTATATTCGTGGTAAACTGTGCATACGAAACCGTGTGTCGTGACGCCAGTTCTCTCGGACGCGTATTTACCGAGTTAACTTCCGGCGAGTCGCTTAGGTATCGCTGGAACGATAAAATTGCTAAGTACCGCGCCGTGTCGGTTAGACGGTTCGCGGTAAGAGTAAACTTTTTTCCTATCGTTCCTAGATGATTTTAAACGTTATATTCGTGGTAAACTGTGCATACGAAACCGTGTGTCGTGACGCCAGTTCTCTCGGACGCGTATTTACCGAGTTAACTTCCGGCGAGTCGCTTAGGTATCGCTGGAACGATAAAATTGCTAAGTACCGCGCCGTGTCGGTTAGACGGTTCGCGGTAAGAGTAAACTTTTTTCCTATCGTTCCTAGATGATTTTAAACGTTATATTCGTGGTAAACTGTGCATACGAAACCGTGTGTCGTGACGCCAGTTCTCTCGGACGCGTATTTACCGAGTTAACTTCCGGCGAGTCGCTTAGGTATCGCTGGAACGATAAAATTGCTAAGTACCGCGCCGTGTCGGTTAGACGGTTCGCGGTAAGAGTAAACTTTTTTCCTATCGTTCCTAGATGATTTTAAACGTTATATTCGTGGTAAACTGTGCATACGAAACCGTGTGTCGTGACGCCAGTTCTCTCGGACGCGTATTTACCGAGTTAACTTCCGGCGAGTCGCTTAGGTATCGCTGGAACGATAAAATTGCTAAGTACCGCGCCGTGTCGGTTAGACGGTTCGCGGTAAGAGTAAACTTTTTTCCTATCGTTCCTAGATGATTTTAAACGTTATATTCGTGGTAAACTGTGCATACGAAACCGTGTGTCGTGACGCCAGTTCTCTCGGACGCGTATTTACCGAGTTAACTTCCGGCGAGTCGCTTAGGTATCGCTGGAACGATAAAATTGCTAAGTACCGCGCCGTGTCGGTTAGACGGTTCGCGGTAAGAGTAAACTTTTTTCCTATCGTTCCTAGATGATTTTAAACGTTATATTCGTGGTAAACTGTGCATACGAAACCGTGTGTCGTGACGCCAGTTCTCTCGGACGCGTATTTACCGAGTTAACTTCCGGCGAGTCGCTTAGGTATCGCTGGAACGATAAAATTGCTAAGTACCGCGCCGTGTCGGTTAGACGGTTCGCGGTAAGAGTAAACTTTTTTCCTATCGTTCCTAGATGATTTTAAACGTTATATTCGTGGTAAACTGTGCATACGAAACCGTGTGTCGTGACGCCAGTTCTCTCGGACGCGTATTTACCGAGTTAACTTCCGGCGAGTCGCTTAGGTATCGCTGGAACGATAAAATTGCTAAGTACCGCGCCGTGTCGGTTAGACGGTTCGCGGTAAGAGTAAACTTTTTTCCTATCGTTCCTAGATGATTTTAAACGTTATATTCGTGGTAAACTGTGCATACGAAACCGTGTGTCGTGACGCCAGTTCTCTCGGACGCGTATTTACCGAGTTAACTTCCGGCGAGTCGCTTAGGTATCGCTGGAACGATAAAATTGCTAAGTACCGCGCCGTGTCGGTTAGACGGTTCGCGGTAAGAGTAAACTTTTTTCCTATCGTTCCTAGATGATTTTAAACGTTATATTCGTGGTAAACTGTGCATACGAAACCGTGTGTCGTGACGCCAGTTCTCTCGGACGCGTATTTACCGAGTTAACTTCCGGCGAGTCGCTTAGGTATCGCTGGAACGATAAAATTGCTAAGTACCGCGCCGTGTCGGTTAGACGGTTCGCGGTAAGAGTAAACTTTTTTCCTATCGTTCCTAGATGATTTTAAACGTTATATTCGTGGTAAACTGTGCATACGAAACCGTGTGTCGTGACGCCAGTTCTCTCGGACGCGTATTTACCGAGTTAACTTCCGGCGAGTCGCTTAGGTATCGCTGGAACGATAAAATTGCTAAGTACCGCGCCGTGTCGGTTAGACGGTTCGCGGTAAGAGTAAACTTTTTTCCTATCGTTCCTAGATGATTTTAAACGTTATATTCGTGGTAAACTGTGCATACGAAACCGTGTGTCGTGACGCCAGTTCTCTCGGACGCGTATTTACCGAGTTAACTTCCGGCGAGTCGCTTAGGTATCGCTGGAACGATAAAATTGCTAAGTACCGCGCCGTGTCGGTTAGACGGTTCGCGGTAAGAGTAAACTTTTTTCCTATCGTTCCTAGATGATTTTAAACGTTATATTCGTGGTAAACTGTGCATACGAAACCGTGTGTCGTGACGCCAGTTCTCTCGGACGCGTATTTACCGAGTTAACTTCCGGCGAGTCGCTTAGGTATCGCTGGAACGATAAAATTGCTAAGTACCGCGCCGTGTCGGTTAGACGGTTCGCGGTAAGAGTAAACTTTTTTCCTATCGTTCCTAGATGATTTTAAACGTTATATTCGTGGTAAACTGTGCATACGAAACCGTGTGTCGTGACGCCAGTTCTCTCGGACGCGTATTTACCGAGTTAACTTCCGGCGAGTCGCTTAGGTATCGCTGGAACGATAAAATTGCTAAGTACCGCGCCGTGTCGGTTAGACGGTTCGCGGTAAGAGTAAACTTTTTTCCTATCGTTCCTAGATGATTTTAAACGTTATATTCGTGGTAAACTGTGCATACGAAACCGTGTGTCGTGACGCCAGTTCTCTCGGACGCGTATTTACCGAGTTAACTTCCGGCGAGTCGCTTAGGTATCGCTGGAACGATAAAATTGCTAAGTACCGCGCCGTGTCGGTTAGACGGTTCGCGGTAAGAGTAAACTTTTTTCCTATCGTTCCTAGATGATTTTAAACGTTATATTCGTGGTAAACTGTGCATACGAAACCGTGTGTCGTGACGCCAGTTCTCTCGGACGCGTATTTACCGAGTTAACTTCCGGCGAGTCGCTTAGGTATCGCTGGAACGATAAAATTGCTAAGTACCGCGCCGTGTCGGTTAGACGGTTCGCGGTAAGAGTAAACTTTTTTCCTATCGTTCCTAGATGATTTTAAACGTTATATTCGTGGTAAACTGTGCATACGAAACCGTGTGTCGTGACGCCAGTTCTCTCGGACGCGTATTTACCGAGTTAACTTCCGGCGAGTCGCTTAGGTATCGCTGGAACGATAAAATTGCTAAGTACCGCGCCGTGTCGGTTAGACGGTTCGCGGTAAGAGTAAACTTTTTTCCTATCGTTCCTAGATGATTTTAAACGTTATATTCGTGGTAAACTGTGCATACGAAACCGTGTGTCGTGACGCCAGTTCTCTCGGACGCGTATTTACCGAGTTAACTTCCGGCGAGTCGCTTAGGTATCGCTGGAACGATAAAATTGCTAAGTACCGCGCCGTGTCGGTTAGACGGTTCGCGGTAAGAGTAAACTTTTTTCCTATCGTTCCTAGATGATTTTAAACGTTATATTCGTGGTAAACTGTGCATACGAAACCGTGTGTCGTGACGCCAGTTCTCTCGGACGCGTATTTACCGAGTTAACTTCCGGCGAGTCGCTTAGGTATCGCTGGAACGATAAAATTGCTAAGTACCGCGCCGTGTCGGTTAGACGGTTCGCGGTAAGAGTAAACTTTTTTCCTATCGTTCCTAGATGATTTTAAACGTTATATTCGTGGTAAACTGTGCATACGAAACCGTGTGTCGTGACGCCAGTTCTCTCGGACGCGTATTTACCGAGTTAACTTCCGGCGAGTCGCTTAGGTATCGCTGGAACGATAAAATTGCTAAGTACCGCGCCGTGTCGGTTAGACGGTTCGCGGTAAGAGTAAACTTTTTTCCTATCGTTCCTAGATGATTTTAAACGTTATATTCGTGGTAAACTGTGCATACGAAACCGTGTGTCGTGACGCCAGTTCTCTCGGACGCGTATTTACCGAGTTAACTTCCGGCGAGTCGCTTAGGTATCGCTGGAACGATAAAATTGCTAAGTACCGCGCCGTGTCGGTTAGACGGTTCGCGGTAAGAGTAAACTTTTTTCCTATCGTTCCTAGATGATTTTAAACGTTATATTCGTGGTAAACTGTGCATACGAAACCGTGTGTCGTGACGCCAGTTCTCTCGGACGCGTATTTACCGAGTTAACTTCCGGCGAGTCGCTTAGGTATCGCTGGAACGATAAAATTGCTAAGTACCGCGCCGTGTCGGTTAGACGGTTCGCGGTAAGAGTAAACTTTTTTCCTATCGTTCCTAGATGATTTTAAACGTTATATTCGTGGTAAACTGTGCATACGAAACCGTGTGTCGTGACGCCAGTTCTCTCGGACGCGTATTTACCGAGTTAACTTCCGGCGAGTCGCTTAGGTATCGCTGGAACGATAAAATTGCTAAGTACCGCGCCGTGTCGGTTAGACGGTTCGCGGTAAGAGTAAACTTTTTTCCTATCGTTCCTAGATGATTTTAAACGTTATATTCGTGGTAAACTGTGCATACGAAACCGTGTGTCGTGACGCCAGTTCTCTCGGACGCGTATTTACCGAGTTAACTTCCGGCGAGTCGCTTAGGTATCGCTGGAACGATAAAATTGCTAAGTACCGCGCCGTGTCGGTTAGACGGTTCGCGGTAAGAGTAAACTTTTTTCCTATCGTTCCTAGATGATTTTAAACGTTATATTCGTGGTAAACTGTGCATACGAAACCGTGTGTCGTGACGCCAGTTCTCTCGGACGCGTATTTACCGAGTTAACTTCCGGCGAGTCGCTTAGGTATCGCTGGAACGATAAAATTGCTAAGTACCGCGCCGTGTCGGTTAGACGGTTCGCGGTAAGAGTAAACTTTTTTCCTATCGTTCCTAGATGATTTTAAACGTTATATTCGTGGTAAACTGTGCATACGAAACCGTGTGTCGTGACGCCAGTTCTCTCGGACGCGTATTTACCGAGTTAACTTCCGGCGAGTCGCTTAGGTATCGCTGGAACGATAAAATTGCTAAGTACCGCGCCGTGTCGGTTAGACGGTTCGCGGTAAGAGTAAACTTTTTTCCTATCGTTCCTAGATGATTTTAAACGTTATATTCGTGGTAAACTGTGCATACGAAACCGTGTGTCGTGACGCCAGTTCTCTCGGACGCGTATTTACCGAGTTAACTTCCGGCGAGTCGCTTAGGTATCGCTGGAACGATAAAATTGCTAAGTACCGCGCCGTGTCGGTTAGACGGTTCGCGGTAAGAGTAAACTTTTTTCCTATCGTTCCTAGATGATTTTAAACGTTATATTCGTGGTAAACTGTGCATACGAAACCGTGTGTCGTGACGCCAGTTCTCTCGGACGCGTATTTACCGAGTTAACTTCCGGCGAGTCGCTTAGGTATCGCTGGAACGATAAAATTGCTAAGTACCGCGCCGTGTCGGTTAGACGGTTCGCGGTAAGAGTAAACTTTTTTCCTATCGTTCCTAGATGATTTTAAACGTTATATTCGTGGTAAACTGTGCATACGAAACCGTGTGTCGTGACGCCAGTTCTCTCGGACGCGTATTTACCGAGTTAACTTCCGGCGAGTCGCTTAGGTATCGCTGGAACGATAAAATTGCTAAGTACCGCGCCGTGTCGGTTAGACGGTTCGCGGTAAGAGTAAACTTTTTTCCTATCGTTCCTAGATGATTTTAAACGTTATATTCGTGGTAAACTGTGCATACGAAACCGTGTGTCGTGACGCCAGTTCTCTCGGACGCGTATTTACCGAGTTAACTTCCGGCGAGTCGCTTAGGTATCGCTGGAACGATAAAATTGCTAAGTACCGCGCCGTGTCGGTTAGACGGTTCGCGGTAAGAGTAAACTTTTTTCCTATCGTTCCTAGATGATTTTAAACGTTATATTCGTGGTAAACTGTGCATACGAAACCGTGTGTCGTGACGCCAGTTCTCTCGGACGCGTATTTACCGAGTTAACTTCCGGCGAGTCGCGTAGGTATCGCTGGAACGATAAAATTGCTAAGTACCGCGCCGTGTCGGTTAGACGGTTCGCGGTAAGAGTAAACTTTTTTCCTATCGTTCCTAGATGATTTTAAACGTTATATTCGTGGTAAACTGTGCATACGAAACCGTGTGTCGTGACGCCAGTTCTCTCGGACGCGTATTTACCGAGTTAACTTCCGGCGAGTCGCTTAGGTATCGCTGGAACGATAAAATTGCTAAGTACCGCGCCGTGTCGGTTAGACGGTTCGCGG
>CAKAJI010000221.1:20000-22500 GCA_916610255.1 Lasioglossum lativentre | reverse complement strand
ATTAGGTGGTGTAGTGGAGTTCGCTCTTCTGTTCCTTTGTACGGTAGTTGCGTCACATGTGTCATCAGGTACTAGTGCGTCGAGTAATTCCGTGGCGGATTGTTTCCAGGTCCTTGGTTGAGTTTGTGCTGAGGCCGTGTAGGTGGAAAGTGCCTGTTCTGGACTAACTTTTTGCATGCACAGCCGGTAGGTTATCCCCCAGGGATTCGTGTTACCGTCCTTCGTGACGAAGGTCTGCCAGCTGCTCTTTTTGGCTCTGTAAATTTCCGCTGTGTATTCTCTTCTGATTTTCCGGTATGACCGCTTCTTTTCTAGTTTGGCGGTACTGTCTTCTTCGAGTTGGTAATCCTTTCTGGTTCTATACGTGCTCTTCTTTAGATGCGTAAGCTTCGCGGTCCACCAGGGAACAGATCTACCCCGTCTTTTCCTTGTTTGCAGCGTCATTTCACAAGTATTGATTATGCATCGGCCGATGGCGTTTGCGAAATTCTCCACTTGTGCTCTGTCCTCGATCTGTTGAGGGAGCGACGTCCTGCTAATGTTCCTTTCGAGAACTTTGTTGAATTTGTCCCAGTCTACGTTGGTGGTCTTGAAACGGGGTAGCTGTACTGCGATGTCGTAGGTTTCATTGGAGTGTATGGTAAAGGTGATGAGGTTGTGGTCGCTTGTTGTACGTCCCTCTCTGACCTTCCAATCCATTATCATTCTGATCGCGGCCTCAGTGGTGAGGGTTATGTCAATGTTCGAGCAGCCCTGATGAGAGCGGAAGGTCGGTGGATTGCCTGGCTCGTTCATGACGTAGAGGTTAAGTTCGGCTATAACCTCCTCGAGTCTTATTCCTCGTTGATCTGCACCCTGGCTGTACCAGAGTGCTGATTTGGCATTCACGTCGGCTGCGATGATCAGTTTTTCCGATGGTAGCGTCCTTGTGATTCGCTTCAGCATTTCGATGTACGGTTCGATGTCGTGGGAGCACTGAAAGTATATGGACGCGAGGTAGAAGTTGCCTGTCGCTCCGGTGATCTCTACACATGTGCAGTGATCATTGCTTAGGTAGGCAAGCTTCAGCACTGAGAACGATGGATTCTTCACGATGATTCCTGAGTAGACCTGTTCTCCTGGTTTTCCGCCATGGCATTGTAAGACTCGGCTGCCGAATCCGACGAATTTTCCCTTGATGTTGTATGGTTCTTGCATCATGAGCACGTCGAAAAGTTCTTCGTCCAGCATCCTGGCGACTTCGAGCGACACTGTTTGCGATCTGCGCATGTTTAGCTGAGCAATCCTAATTCCCTCGGTGCAAATTTCGTTGGGTCTATCGGCCATAGTCGATTCGGGCAACGACCTGATTTATTGCACTGATGTAGGCAGGGCACTGGTTGTCTTTTACGCTGTGGTTGTGCGGCTTTCCTGCCTTTTTGCAGTTAGGGCAGACTGCTTCCGTGTTCTTCTTGGGACAGTCCTTGAAGATATGACCGTGAGATGCGCAGTGTCCACATACGTCATTCTCACTCCTGCAGTGTTTGGACGTGTGCCCGTAACCCTGGCATTTGTAGCAGCGGGTTGCTGCTACGTAGTCCTGGAAGGAACAGCTGGCATACGAGATGTAGATACGTTGTCTCGTATTCAGGAACTCCCTTACTTCGTTGGAGACCTCCAGAATAACATTGCACGTGTCCTGGTCTTTCTTGCCGGTCCTGAATGCAATCTTAATTTGTTGTTCGAATTTCTGTTTATTCTCGGGGGGTACGTCGTTCTGCTCTATGATGCTTTCCAGAAGTTCTTCGTCTGTTATTCGTGGGATCCGGTATATTATTATACGTGGACTTTTCTTTGCCGGCGCTGCTAATGTGAAACCTGCTCGTTCCAGTTTCTTGTTCCTCATGAGAGTTTGTACGTCCGACATCCTAGCTGTCTCGATTAGGATTCCGTTTCCCTGGATTTTCCTGATGTTTCTGACTTGCAATCCTTGCTTCGCCGGTGAGAGCATCCTGAGTACTGCTTCCTTGGTTGCGTCGCTAGAGTCGTGTTTTCTAATGTCTGTTGGTATGATTGTGAGCACACTCGGTGGGTCCTGCTTGAGGTTGGACAATGCCGCTACTTTCGAGTTGCAGCGTACACGATCGGCGTAGGTTTCCGGTTTCTGTGGGATTGGTTGCCTGTTGTTGTCTCTTGCGATGTGTTCTCTGGTTTCCTGGAGTTGGCCTTGGAGTTTGGCGTTGGCCATCAGAACATTGCACATAAGGTTCTGCATTGCTATGAAGCTTTGGTATATCTCTTCTCGGATCTCCTGCTGGATTTCACTTGCATGGGCTTTAAGGGTTGACAGAAGGTTTCCCATTATGTCGTCTGCATTTTCTTTGTCACTTCGCCTCTTGGTTGGTAATGGAATCTCTTTGCAACACTGGTTTTTTTTGCAACAGTCGTTCTTGAGTGGCTCTGGGGAGTAGCTCGATTCGTTATCCGTGTCTGAGTTGATGTCTACGCAGGAATCTCCGGA
>CAKAJI010000221.1:0-10000 GCA_916610255.1 Lasioglossum lativentre | reverse complement strand
TTCCGGCGAGTCGCTTAGGTATCGCTGGAACGATAAAATTGCTAAGTACCGCGCCGTGTCGGTTAGACGGTTCGCGGTAAGAGTAAACTTTTTTCCTATCGTTCCTAGATGATTTTAAACGTTATATTCGTGGTAAACTGTGCATACGAAACCGTGTGTCGTGACGCCAGTTCTCTCGGACGCGTATTTACCGAGTTAACTTCCGGCGAGTCGCTTAGGTATCGCTGGAACGATAAAATTGCTAAGTACCGCGCCGTGTCGGTTAGACGGTTCGCGGTAAGAGTAAACTTTTTTCCTATCGTTCCTAGATGATTTTAAACGTTATATTCGTGGTAAACTGTGCATACGAAACCGTGTGTCGTGACGCCAGTTCTCTCGGACGCGTATTTACCGAGTTAACTTCCGGCGAGTCGCTTAGGTATCGCTGGAACGATAAAATTGCTAAGTACCGCGCCGTGTCGGTTAGACGGTTCGCGGTAAGAGTAAACTTTTTTCCTATCGTTCCTAGATGATTTTAAACGTTATATTCGTGGTAAACTGTGCATACGAAACCGTGTGTCGTGACGCCAGTTCTCTCGGACGCGTATTTACCGAGTTAACTTCCGGCGAGTCGCTTAGGTATCGCTGGAACGATAAAATTGCTAAGTACCGCGCCGTGTCGGTTAGACGGTTCGCGGTAAGAGTAAACTTTTTTCCTATCGTTCCTAGATGATTTTAAACGTTATATTCGTGGTAAACTGTGCATACGAAACCGTGTGTCGTGACGCCAGTTCTCTCGGACGCGTATTTACCGAGTTATAAGCGAGTTAACTTCCGGCGAGTCGCTTAGGTATCGCTGGAACGATAAAATTGCTAAGTACCGCGCCGTGTCGGTTAGACGGTTCGCGGTAAGAGTAAACTTTTTTCCTATCGTTCCTAGATGATTTTAAACGTTATATTCGTGGTAAACTGTGCATACGAAACCGTGTGTCGTGACGCCAGTTCTCTCGGACGCGTATTTACCGAGTTAACTTCCGGCGAGTCGCTTAGGTATCGCTGGAACGATAAAATTGCTAAGTACCGCGCCGTGTCGGTTAGACGGTTCGCGGTAAGAGTAAACTTTTTTCCTATCGTTCCTAGATGATTTTAAACGTTATATTCGTGGTAAACTGTGCATACGAAACCGTGTGTCGTGACGCCAGTTCTCTCGGACGCGTATTTACCGAGTTAACTTCCGGCGAGTCGCTTAGGTATCGCTGGAACGATAAAATTGCTAAGTACCGCGCCGTGTCGGTTAGACGGTTCACGGTAAGAGTAAACTTTTTTCCTATCGTTCCTAGATGATTTTAAACGTTATATTCGTGGTAAACTGTGCATACGAAACCGTGTGTCGTGACGCCAGTTCTCTCGGACGCGTATTTACCGAGTTATAAGCGAGTTAACTTCCGGCGAGTCGCTTAGGTATCGCTGGAACGATAAAATTGCTAAGTACCGCGCCGTGTCGGTTAGACGGTTCGCGGTAAGAGTAAACTTTTTTCCTATCGTTCCTAGATGATTTTAAACGTTATATTCGTGGTAAACTGTGCATACGAAACCGTGTGTCGTGACGCCAGTTCTCTCGGACGCGTATTTACCGAGTTATAAGCGAGTTAACTTCCGGCGAGTCGCTTAGGTATCGCTGGAACGATAAAATTGCTAAGTACCGCGCCGTGTCGGTTAGACGGTTCGCGGTAAGAGTAAACTTTTTTCCTATCGTTCCTAGATGATTTTAAACGTTATATTCGTGGTAAACTGTGCATACGAAACCGTGTGTCGTGACGCCAGTTCTCTCGGACGCGTATTTACCGAGTTAACTTCCGGCGAGTCGCTTAGGTATCGCTGGAACGATAAAATTGCTAAGTACCGCGCCGTGTCGGTTAGACGGTTCGCGGTAAGAGTAAACTTTTTTCCTATCGTTCCTAGATGATTTTAAACGTTATATTCGTGGTAAACTGTGCATACGAAACCGTGTGTCGTGACGCCAGTTCTCTCGGACGCGTATTTACCGAGTTAACTTCCGGCGAGTCGCTTAGGTATCGCTGGAACGATAAAATTGCTAAGTACCGCGCCGTGTCGGTTAGACGGTTCGCGGTAAGAGTAAACTTTTTTCCTATCGTTCCTAGATGATTTTAAACGATATATTCGTGGTAAACTGTGCATACGAAACCGTGTGTCGTGACGCCAGTTCTCTCGGACGCGTATTTACCGAGTTAACTTCCGGCGAGTCGCTTAGGTATCGCTGGAACGATAAAATTGCTAAGTACCGCGCCGTGTCGGTTAGACGGTTCGCGGTAAGAGTAAACTTTTTTCCTATCGTTCCTAGATGATTTTAAACGTTATATTCGTGGTAAACTGTGCATACGAAACCGTGTGTCGTGACGCCAGTTCTCTCGGACGCGTATTTACCGAGTTATAAGCGAGTTAACTTCCGGCGAGTCGCTTAGGTATCGCTGGAACGATAAAATTGCTAAGTACCGCGCCGTGTCGGTTAGACGGTTCGCGGTAAGAGTAAACTTTTTTCCTATCGTTCCTAGATGATTTTAAACGTTATATTCGTGGTAAACTGTGCATACGAAACCGTGTGTCGTGACGCCAGTTCTCTCGGACGCGTATTTACCGAGTTAACTTCCGGCGAGTCGCTTAGGTATCGCTGGAACGATAAAATTGCTAAGTACCGCGCCGTGTCGGTTAGACGGTTCGCGGTAAGAGTAAACTTTTTTCCTATCGTTCCTAGATGATTTTAAACGTTATATTCGTGGTAAACTGTGCATACGAAACCGTGTGTCGTGACGCCAGTTCTCTCGGACGCGTATTTACCGAGTTAACTTCCGGCGAGTCGCTTAGGTATCGCTGGAACGATAAAATTGCTAAGTACCGCGCCGTGTCGGTTAGACGGTTCGCGGTAAGAGTAAACTTTTTTCCTATCGTTCCTAGATGATTTTAAACGTTATATTCGTGGTAAACTGTGCATACGAAACCGTGTGTCGTGACGCCAGTTCTCTCGGACGCGTATTTACCGAGTTATAAGCGAGTTAACTTCCGGCGAGTCGCTTAGGTATCGCTGGAACGATAAAATTGCTAAGTACCGCGCCGTGTCGGTTAGACGGTTCGCGGTAAGAGTAAACTTTTTTCCTATCGTTCCTAGATGATTTTAAACGTTATATTCGTGGTAAACTGTGCATACGAAACCGTGTGTCGTGACGCCAGTTCTCTCGGACGCGTATTTACCGAGTTAACTTCCGGCGAGTCGCTTAGGTATCGCTGGAACGATAAAATTGCTAAGTCCCGCGCCGTGTCGGTTAGACGGTTCGCGGTAAGAGTAAACTTTTTTCCTATCGTTCCTAGATGATTTTAAACGTTATATTCGTGGTAAACTGTGCATACGAAACCGTGTGTCGTGACGCCAGTTCTCTCGGACGCGTATTTACCGAGTTAACTTCCGGCGAGTCGCTTAGGTATCGCTGGAACGATAAAATTGCTAAGTACCGCGCCGTGTCGGTTAGACGGTTCACGGTAAGAGTAAACTTTTTTCCTATCGTTCCTAGATGATTTTAAACGTTATATTCGTGGTAAACTGTGCATACGAAACCGTGTGTCGTGACGCCAGTTCTCTCGGACGCGTATTTACCGAGTTATAAGCGAGTTAACTTCCGGCGAGTCGCTTAGGTATCGCTGGAACGATAAAATTGCTAAGTACCGCGCCGTGTCGGTTAGACGGTTCGCGGTAAGAGTAAACTTTTTTCCTATCGTTCCTAGATGATTTTAAACGTTATATTCGTGGTAAACTGTGCATACGAAACCGTGTGTCGTGACGCCAGTTCTCTCGGACGCGTATTTACCGAGTTATAAGCGAGTTAACTTCCGGCGAGTCGCTTAGGTATCGCTGGAACGATAAATTGCTAAGTACCGCGCCGTGTCGGTTAGACGGTTCGCGGTAAGAGTAAACTTTTTTCCTATCGTTCCTAGATGATTTTAAACGTTATATTCGTGGTAAACTGTGCATACGAAACCGTGTGTCGTGACGCCAGTTCTCTCGGACGCGTATTTACCGAGTTAACTTCCGGCGAGTCGCTTAGGTATCGCTGGAACGATAAAATTGCTAAGTACCGCGCCGTGTCGGTTAGACGGTTCGCGGTAAGAGTAAACTTTTTTCCTATCGTTCCTAGATGATTTTAAACGTTATATTCGTGGTAAACTGTGCATACGAAACCGTGTGTCGTGACGCCAGTTCTCTCGGACGCGTATTTACCGAGTTAACTTCCGGCGAGTCGCTTAGGTATCGCTGGAACGATAAAATTGCTAAGTACCGCGCCGTGTCGGTTAGACGGTTCGCGGTAAGAGTAAACTTTTTTCCTATCGTTCCTAGATGATTTTAAACGATATATTCGTGGTAAACTGTGCATACGAAACCGTGTGTCGTGACGCCAGTTCTCTCGGACGCGTATTTACCGAGTTAACTTCCGGCGAGTCGCTTAGGTATCGCTGGAACGATAAAATTGCTAAGTACCGCGCCGTGTCGGTTAGACGGTTCGCGGTAAGAGTAAACTTTTTTCCTATCGTTCCTAGATGATTTTAAACGTTATATTCGTGGTAAACTGTGCATACGAAACCGTGTGTCGTGACGCCAGTTCTCTCGGACGCGTATTTTACCGAGTTATAAGCGAGTTAACTTCCGGCGAGTCGCTTAGGTATCGCTGGAACGATAAAATTGCTAAGTACCGCGCCGTGTCGGTTAGACGGTTCGCGGTAAGAGTAAACTTTTTTCCTATCGTTCCTAGATGATTTTAAACGTTATATTCGTGGTAAACTGTGCATACGAAACCGTGTGTCGTGACGCCAGTTCTCTCGGACGCGTATTTACCGAGTTAACTTCCGGCGAGTCGCTTAGGTATCGCTGGAACGATAAAATTGCTAAGTACCGCGCCGTGTCGGTTAGACGGTTCGCGGTAAGAGTAAACTTTTTTCCTATCGTTCCTAGATGATTTTAAACGTTATATTCGTGGTAAACTGTGCATACGAAACCGTGTGTCGTGACGCCAGTTCTCTCGGACGCGTATTTACCGAGTTAACTTCCGGCGAGTCGCTTAGGTATCGCTGGAACGATAAAATTGCTAAGTACCGCGCCGTGTCGGTTAGACGGTTCGCGGTAAGAGTAAACTTTTTTCCTATCGTTCCTAGATGATTTTAAACGTTATATTCGTGGTAAACTGTGCATACGAAACCGTGTGTCGTGACGCCAGTTCTCTCGGACGCGTATTTACCGAGTTATAAGCGAGTTAACTTCCGGCGAGTCGCTTAGGTATCGCTGGAACGATAAAATTGCTAAGTACCGCGCCGTGTCGGTTAGACGGTTCGCGGTAAGAGTAAACTTTTTTCCTATCGTTCCTAGATGATTTTAAACGTTATATTCGTGGTAAACTGTGCATACGAAACCGTGTGTCGTGACGCCAGTTCTCTCGGACGCGTATTTACCGAGTTATAAGCGAGTTAACTTCCGGCGAGTCGCTTAGGTATCGCTGGAACGATAAAATTGCTAAGTACCGCGCCGTGTCGGTTAGACGGTTCGCGGTAAGAGTAAACTTTTTTCCTATCGTTCCTAGATGATTTTAAACGTTATATTCGTGGTAAACTGTGCATACGAAACCGTGTGTCGTGACCGCCAGTTCTCTCGGACGCGTATTTACCGAGTTATAAGCGAGTTAACTTCCGGCGAGTCGCTTAGGTATCGCTGGAACGATAAAATTGCTAAGTACCGCGCCGTGTCGGTTAGACGGTTCGCGGTAAGAGTAAACTTTTTTCTATCGTTCCTAGATGATTTTAAACGTTATATTCGTGGTAAACTGTGCATACGAAACCGTGTGTCGTGACGCCAGTTCTCTCGGACGCGTATTTACCGAGTTAACTTCCGGCGAGTCGCTTAGGTATCGCTGGAACGATAAAATTGCTAAGTACCGCGCCGTGTCGGTTAGGACGGTTCGCGGTAAGAGTAAACTTTTTTCCTATCGTTCCTAGATGATTTTAAACGTTATATTCGTGGTAAACTGTGCATACGAAACCGTGTGTCGTGACGCCAGTTCTCTCGGACGCGTATTTACCGAGTTATAAGCGAGTTAACTTCCGGCGAGTCGCTTAGGTATCGCTGGAACGATAAAATTGCTAAGTACCGCGCCGTGTCGGTTAGACGGTTCGCGGTAAGAGTAAACTTTTTTCCTATCGTTCCTAGATGATTTTAAACGTTATATTCGTGGTAAACTGTGCATACGAAACCGTGTGTCGTGACGCCAGTTCTCTCGGACGCGTATTTACCGAGTTAACTTCCGGCGAGTCGCTTAGGTATCGCTGGAACGATAAAATTGCTAAGTACCGCGCCGTGTCGGTTAGACGGTTCGCGGTAAGAGTAAACTTTTTTCCTATCGTTCCTAGATGATTTTAAACGATATATTCGTGGTAAACTGTGCATACGAAACCGTGTGTCGTGACGCCAGTTCTCTCGGACGCGTATTTACCGAGTTAACTTCCGGCGAGTCGCTTAGGTATCGCTGGAACGATAAAATTGCTAAGTACCGCGCCGTGTCGGTTAGACGGTTCGCGGTAAGAGTAAACTTTTTTCCTATCGTTCCTAGATGATTTTAAACGTATATTCGTGGTAAACTGTGCATACGAAACCGTGTGTCGTGACGCCAGTTCTCTCGGACGCGTATTTACCGAGTTATAAGCGAGTTAACTTCCGGCGAGTCGCTTAGGTATCGCTGGAACGATAAAATTGCTAAGTACCGCGCCGTGTCGGTTAGACGGTTCGCGGTAAGAGTAAACTTTTTTCCTATCGTTCCTAGATGATTTTAAACGTTATATTCGTGGTAAACTGTGCATACGAAACCGTGTGTCGTGGACGCCAGTTCTCTCGGACGCGTATTTACCGAGTTAACTTCCGGCGAGTCGCTTAGGTATCGCTGGAACGATAAAATTGCTAAGTACCGCGCCGTGTCGGTTAGACGGTTCGCGGGTAAGAGTAAACTTTTTTCCTATCGTTCCTAGATGATTTTAAACGTTATATTCGTGGTAAACTGTGCATACGAAACCGTGTGTCGTGACGCCAGTTCTCTCGGACGCGTATTTACCGAGTTAACTTCCGGCGAGTCGCTTAGGTATCGCTGGAACGATAAAATTGCTAAGTACCGCGCCGTGTCGGTTAGACGGTTCGCGGTAAGAGTAAACTTTTTTCCTATCGTTCCTAGATGATTTTAAACGTTATATTCGTGTAAACTGTGCATACGAAACCGTGTGTCGTGACGCCAGTTCTCTCGGACGCGTATTTACCGAGTTATAAGCGAGTTAACTTCCGGCGAGTCGCTTAGGTATCGCTGGAACGATAAAATTGCTAAGTACCGCGCCGTGTCGGTTAGACGGTTCGCGGTAAGAGTAAACTTTTTTCCTATCGTTCCTAGATGATTTTAAACGTTATATTCGTGGTAAACTGTGCATACGAAACCGTGTGTCGTGACGCCAGTTCTCTCGGACGCGTATTTACCGAGTTATAAGCGAGTTAACTTCCGGCGAGTCGCTTAGGTATCGCTGGAACGATAAAATTGCTAAGTACCGCGCCGGTGTCGGTTAGACGGTTCGCGGTAAGAGTAAACTTTTTTCCTATCGTTCCTAGATGATTTTAAACGTTATATTCGTGGTAAACTGTGCATACGAAACCGTGTGTCGTGACGCCAGTTCTCTCGGACGCGTATTTACCGAGTTAACTTCCGGCGAGTCGCTTAGGTATCGCTGGAACGATAAAATTGCTAAGTACCGCGCCGTGTCGGTTAGACGGTTCGCGGTAAGAGTAAACTTTTTTCCTATCGTTCCTAGATGATTTTAAACGTTATATTCGTGGTAAACTGTGCATACGAAACCGTGTGTCGTGACGCCAGTTCTCTCGGACGCGTATTTACCGAGTTAACTTCCGGCGAGTCGCTTAGGTATCGCTGGAACGATAAAATTGCTAAGTACCGCGCCGTGTCGGTTAGACGGTTCGCGGTAAGAGTAAACTTTTTTCCTATCGTTCCTAGATGATTTTAAACGTTATATTCGTGGTAAACTGTGCATACGAAACCGTGTGTCGTGACGCCAGTTCTCTCGGGCCGCGTATTTACCGAGTTAACTTCCGGCGAGTCGCTTAGGTATCGCTGGAACGATAAAATTGCTAAGTACCGCGCCGTGTCGGTTAGACGGTTCACGGTAAGAGTAAACTTTTTTCCTATCGTTCCTAGATGATTTTAAACGTTATATTCGTGGTAAACTGTGCATACGAAACCGTGTGTCGTGACGCCAGTTCTCTCGGACGCGTATTTACCGAGTTATAAGCGAGTTAACTTCCGGCGAGTCGCTTAGGTATCGCTGGAACGATAAAATTGCTAAGTACCGCGCCGTGTCGGTTAGACGGTTCGCGGTAAGAGTAAACTTTTTTCCTATCGTTCCTAGATGATTTTAAACGTTATATTCGTGGTAAACTGTGCATACGAAACCGTGTGTCGTGACGCCAGTTCTCTCGGACGCGTATTTACCGAGTTATAAGCGAGTTAACTTCCGGCGAGTCGCTTAGGTATCGCTGGAACGATAAAATTGCTAAGTACCGCGCTCGTGTCGGTTAGACGGTTCGCGGTAAGAGTAAACTTTTTTCCTATCGTTCCTAGATGATTTTAAACGTTATATTCGTGGTAAACTGTGCATACGAAACCGTGTGTCGTGACGCCAGTTCTCTCGGACGCGTATTTACCGAGTTAACTTCCGGCGAGTCGCTTAGGTATCGCTGGAACGATAAAATTGCTAAGTACCGCGCCGTGTCGGTTAGACGGTTCGCGGTAAGAGTAAACTTTTTTCCTATCGTTCCTAGATGATTTTAAACGTTATATTCGTGGTAAACTGTGCATACGAAACCGTGTGTCGTGACGCCAGTTCTCTCGGACGCGTATTTACCGAGTTAACTTCCGGCGAGTCGCTTAGGTATCGCTGGAACGATAAAATTGCTAAGTACCGCGCCGTGTCGGTTAGACGGTTCGCGGTAAGAGTAAACTTTTTTCCTATCGTTCCTAGATGATTTTAAACGATATATTCGTGGTAAACTGTGCATACGAAACCGTGTGTCGTGACGCCAGTTTCTCTCGGACGCGTATTTACCGAGTTAACTTCCGGCGAGTCGCTTAGGTATCGCTGGAACGATAAAATTGCTAAGTACCGCGCCGTGTCGGTTAGACGGTTCGCGGTAAGAGTAAACTTTTTTCCTATCGTTCCTAGATGATTTAAACGTTATATTCGTGGTAAACTGTGCATACGAAACCGTGTGTCGTGACGCCAGTTCTCTCGGACGCGTATTTACCGAGTTATAAGCGAGTTAACTTCCGGCGAGTCGCTTAGGTATCGCTGGAACGATAAAATTGCTAAGTACCGCGCCGTGTCGGTTAGACGGTTCGCGGTAAGAGTAAACTTTTTTCCTATCGTTCCTAGATGATTTTAAACGTTATATTCGTGGTAAACTGTGCATACGAAACCGTGTGTCGTGACGCCAGTTCTCTCGGACGCGTATTTACCGAGTTAACTTCCGGCGAGTCGCTTAGGTATCGCTGGAACGATAAAATTGCTAAGTACCGCGCCGTGTCGGTTAGACGGTTCGCGGTAAGAGTAAACTTTTTTCCTATCGTTCCTAGATGATTTTAAACGTTATATTCGTGGTAAACTGTGCATACGAAACCGTGTGTCGTGACGCCAGTTCTCTCGGACGCGTATTTACCGAGTTAACTTCCGGCGAGTCGCTTAGGTATCGCTGGAACGATAAAATTGCTAAGTACCGCGCCGTGTCGGTTAGACGGTTCGCGGTAAGAGTAAACTTTTTTCCTATCGTTCCTAGATGATTTTAAACGTTATATTCGTGGTAAACTGTGCATACGAAACCGTGTGTCGTGACGCCAGTTCTCTCGGACGCGTATTTACCGAGTTA